>CM075806.1:58704339-58803842 GCA_037975025.1 Excoecaria agallocha | reverse complement strand
AAAATTTGTGACTCAAGGGGCTTATGACACCTGCAACATCTTCCAGTCGCTTGATCTGGCATGGACGCTGCTTCGTATCTTCCCTCGGAGCTACTGCACAGAATTCCACCCAAGACATTAGACGCATACTATAGCCGTGATGCAACAAACCGACCTAATGAATTTGTGAAGGCATTCGTTGTGCAGTTGTCCCACCGGGGTTTCATGAGTGGGCCACACCACTTGCAGAAAGTGGTATGGCATCTCAACTAGAGTGCGTTGAGTTGTTTGTCTGGTTTTCATAATTATATGGAGATTCTTTGGTTCAAGAAATCGGAAGCTTTAGTAAGAATTGTATTTTTTATGCCTATTATATGGTAATTCCTTTGCTGCATTTTTGCGAACTGGAAACGATAGGAAGTTCCTTAGAAACGCAAAAGCCTTTGTATTAATTTTATATTTCTTTCTAAATAAAAGGAATGCGCATGTATATCATCCTTGCATATGCAAATAATAACAAATCTCACTTATAAGTGATACAACAGCACTTGGTATTTGGTGCCTCCCCTCCCTATTTTTTTTTTAGTCCTTGAATATGTACAAATAAAGAATTAATTCTCACAATTAGACCTTTCTAACCCACACCCAAAATAAAAGAAAGAAGAATCAATTCAATCCTAACATATTGCATTCTTTGCTATCTTACATTTCAATAGTCATCTCGCATCTTAAACACCAGGGCTATTATTGCATTCTTTGCTATCTTACATTTCAATATTCATCTCGCATCTTAAATATCAAGGCTATTTATTTATTTATTATTTCAAAAAATACTTATTGGAGAATTTGAATAATACATCAAGTATTATTAAAAAATCATTAATTATGTATAGCATGTACACACGGTGTGTACTAAATGTACACGCTGTATACAGCATGTACACAGAGTATATACTAAATGTACACGCTGTGTATAGCACATACACACGGTGTGTACATGATATACACACTGTGTATAGCATGTACATATTATGTGTACAGCATGTACACACGGTGTGTACTAGATGTACACGCTGTGTACATGATATACACACTGTGTACAGCATATACACACTATGTGTACTAGATGTACACACTGTGTACTAGATATACACACTGTGTGTACTAAATGTACACATTGTGTATAGCACATACACACGGTGTGTACATGATATACACACTATGTATAGCATGTACATATTATGTGTACTAGATATACACACTGTGTACAGCATGTACACACGGTGTGTACATGATATACACATTATGTATAGCATGTATATATTATGTGTACTAGATGTACACACTGTGTACAGCATGTACACACGTTGTGTATAGCACATACACACGGTGTATACATGATATGCACATTGTGTATACAGCATGTACATACGGTGTATACAACTAGTACACATGGTGTATGCATCATGTACACACTGTATACAGTTAATACATATGGTGTATACATCATGTACATATTATTTACAACATATACACACTGTGTATACAGCATGTACACGGTGTATACAGCTAGTACACACTGTGTATATATCAAGTACAAAAGATGTATACACATTGTTAAATTCTTAATTAAATATAATTAATTTAAAAAATAACATGCTAAATAGTAATAATTAATTGACATATATACTTCATTTAAAATTCAATTAATTTTAATACTATTACTCCATCCATCATTACTTTATAATTCAATTAATTTGATTCATAAAATAATGTCTATACTTCATTTAAAATTCATTTACGTCCATTTATGTCAATCAAAACCCAATGTCATGTTTCCTTCTTCCTCTTACTTCCTCGGTCCCATCGACAAATCCATCCTTCAAAATCACGCGCCCACAGCTCACGAATGGCAGCGCTTTCTCTAACTCGGCTTAGAGAGAGAATTTGAAATGTAAGTAATTTTTTATTATTTTTATTTTTTTCTGTATATTTTTGTAAAAACTCCAATTGTTTAAGCGAAAATTGCATCCAAATTGATGTAAGTAATTTTTTAAAAAATAATAAACTATTAGTATTAATTTTGTATATGTTAAAGAAATGAATGAGAGCAAAATACATTTTAAAACAACTCATAAAAAAAATATCTTTAAGGGAAATAATCATTTTAAAACGACAATCATTTATAAGATGATTTGTTACCTTATTAGTCCTCCACATTTCACAGCTTGTATCCATTTTATGGGTTTAGCATAGCCGGTTGACGTGTGGACAAACCAACCATTCTAGCTAAAATAACAGCAACAATTTCATTTCTTTGAAACAGACGAAAGTAGAAAACTCGGTGACAGGCTGTTACTTTAGAATATCTTAGTAAATAGCAGATGATATACATTCCTACGAAGATCATTCAGGAGAGCCAGCTTCTTCTACAGTCTCTCCTTCACTCTCTCTGGTAAGCTCTCCATTTCCGTTAATCAAAACCCAATGTCATGTTTCCTTCTTCCTCTTACTTCCTCGGTCCCATCGACGAATTCATCCTTCAAAATCACACGCCCACAGCTCACGAATGGCAGCAAATGCTTCTCTTCAAGCTTTGATGGGTTGATTGGCGGGAGCAAATGGTATCTACAAAATCATTTATTTGTATAGCACTGTTAGGGAAAAGTTGTATTTTTTGAAAATTAGAAGTTGTATTTTTGTTATTGAAAATTTAAAAAATTGTATTTTGAAAAAATTGTAGAAGTATTGTATTTTTTGTTATTTTTATTTTTTTCTGTATATTTTTGTAAAAACCCCAATTTTTAAATCATCTAAATTGAGAATTACATATTAATTTCAGTGTTAAATAGGAAGAGAGATCGTGAAAATTTTGAATCAAATTTTAACAGTTGAAGGTATTTTGAACTTTTCAATTCTCTAAAAACTCATTATGGCCATTTATTGCTATCCATTAGAAAATTAGTAAAAGTGTAATTAGATAAATTGAAATGCAAATTTTATAGAATTGAAGTAAATTAATTATTTTTTTGTATTTTGTGGCAAGAAATTGAAAAGGACATTTTAAGGGGAAAGCAAGAGGTCCTTTTATTGACATTATAGCATTCAATAGACAGAGCCAACACCATTGGCCACTTATTTGACCCATCTCCTTTTCGAATGTCGTAATTATTGCATAGCAAATGGTTGAAAGTTATTGGTGAAAACGGGACCAGGCATGTAAAACGTTACTATTAGTTATTTTATATATGATTTTGAGTTGTAATGGGAGAAGGATTTCTATGGTCTGTAGCAAAACCCAAATTTAGGGATTAATTTAACTGAAAATCACTCAATTTATAAGATAATAACTATAAAGTTAAAAAAAAAATTAATGATAAAATATATGAGTTGAAATACTTTTATATATAAAGTCATTTTTACATGAAAAATCACTAAAATTTATCAAAATTTCACTCTATCGCGTTATGTCAGCACGGTTCTTCTCAAATATGCCACATGGTCAGCTACATAAGAGATTATTCGCTTTAATATAGACAAATCAACATTACGGATTAATTGTACCGAAATTTATTTGACTTAAAACTCTAATTATCAGAAAGTGATAAAATAATTTTTTACATTAAAAAAATAGATGTACCATGTAATTTTTGCATGATAACTCATTTTGTCTAGAAACATTTCGAATTTTATTAGAAATTAAGCATGACATATCAGCTAAACTCTAGAGTAGGGATGCTCATGGGACAGGAAATTCCCGACCCCGACGGAAAGCCGACCCGAACGGGGCGGAAAATCCTCAAATTTTCGCCCTAAGGGGATGGGGATAAAAAAATTTCCATTTTTGATTTCGGGACGAGGGCGGGAAATGGGATATCCGCCTTGCGGGGATCCCTATCCCGAGGTATTATTACAAATATATCCCTATATTTTTAGTTATGAGAATTTAATTGATTATTTAGTGATTAATTTCTCCTTTTGGTAGATTGACTCTATATATGAGAATTTAATTGATTATTTTAGTAATATGAGTTGTTACTATTATTTATTTATTGGAGATTTGTAAAAAAATTATGCATTTATTTCTTTTATTATTGTAACTTAATTAAGTTTTGGTTATTTGTATTTAATTTTAGGATTATTAAATTTTAAATTATATTTTATTTTAGATTTATCAATGGTTAAAATTTATGTTAATTTAAATTGTTATTGATTTTAGATTTTTTATTTATTAAATGTTATATTTTAATTTTAATTATTTGTGAAATATTATATTTTAAAATTAAAAAATTATTTTTTCATTGGGAGCGGAGATCCCCGCGGGACGGGGATGGGGGAATTCTCTCCCCGTTGTTGAATCGGAGGCGAAGACGAAAAATTTCCGCCACTAACAGGACAGTGAGTAGGGATACAATCCACGACCTTACCCCGTGAACATACCTACTCTAGAGGTTATAAAAAAAAAAAGTGACACATATATCAATGAGGATCCGTATGCAATACGGGCGACATGGTAAGGAATTGCTTTCATTGTTTTCTTCAAGTTTCTTTTTTTATTTTCCATACATGATTAAATGATACAGATGTAGATTATCTGTTTAAGGAGAACTTTCATATGTACATAATTCATTTTTAGCAAATGCAACTCTTTTAAATTCATTACAATGTATGTTAAAACTGCGGCAATAACATAATAACATAACAATGGTGAATGCAACAATTTCAAATATGTTTTAGAATTGTAATTACAATAGTTTGTTAAAAATATATTGCAAGAGACCTTTTATGCGACAGTATAAGATGTGATAAAAGGGAAAATTTTTTAAATAATGTACTTTTTTAAAAAAATTACAAAATTAAAGTATATCAAAAATTATTTACAAAATTGATATTAAATATAAAACTATTGCGTCAAATAGCAGAATCAGACATGAAATTCACTAACCGCTATGGCCTTCATCGGTTTTAGTCTTTGAAACTACTACAATAATTTATTATTAAATTAATAAATAATATGCAAAACTAATATTCAGATTGGTACAAATCCGTTTATGAAGTTGCAGCTGGCCTGGATTTAAATATGGAATTATTATAACAAAAGCAACCACAAATCGAAAGAGACAGATGTTTCCAAAAGCGAGTACGAAATGGAAAATGATTTGGGACTAAAGAAACTTTGTTTGGTTTGAGTTGCTGTTCCGTTTGATTTTGATGATTCACACAAACTACTTCACTTCCCGTTGTTAGCTTAAATACGAATCAACTCTATACTTTTTATCCAACTGGCCAATCCTTAATGAAATAATGACCTCAAAAATTAAAACAGAAAATAATAATGCAAATAATCCAAAAAAAACTTGAAATATCATAATCACCGTAGATTTCGGCCTTAATTTAACATCTAATTTTCAATTTAGAATCATCTCACCCATTTAATTAAGAAAATGACAGTATATATGTGTGTGTTTTTACTCGAGTCAAAAAAAAAAGAGTTGATTTTGAAACCATAATGGAAAGGCAAAACGGAATTTCAAGTCCTGAATTAATTTTTGCTATTAATACCTTAAATAATATTTCCCCTAAATATTTATTTTGGGACATTCAGCTCTTGAATTTTTATTTTTTACACTCAATAAATGAAAAAAATGTATAAATTATATGTCCCAGCATTTACAACTCAATTTAATATGCCCTTATATCTTCTTTGTTCACATAAAAAAAATGCCCTTATATATTTATTGTCAAAATTAAATTAATCAATATTATCTATTAGAATTTCAATTAGAGAACTTTCAATCACATTTTTAATAAAAATTTCAATCAGAGATAATAGAACATCAATCAAAAATTAATAAAAATACTAAAGGCATATCAAGTTTATATTTTCAAATTAAAATAAAATACATCTATCAAAAAGTTCTATTTAATTTTTTATTTTTCATTTACTGAAAACTAAAATGTATAAAATAGTAAATTAATACATCAAAAGTACGTATATCAAAATTTTAAAATTAAAGTACTCTTGACGAGTACATATATATCAAAATTACAATTAAAGTACCTATATCAAAGCATGTAAAACGAAATATAATATTTAATTTCCCATTTCACATTTTTTATTACTGCAGAATTAATATATCAAAAACTTTTACATAATTTTTATCTACTGAAAGACTTGTAAAAAAATAACAAATCAATGGCTGAATAACCTAATGCAAAGTTAAAACTTAAGATCAGTTACTTTTCAGGTTCTTGGTCCAATTTCCAAATCTTGAAAATAATTAAAGAAATGGAAATTAAAGGAGGGCAGCCCCATCAGATATATAAGTTGCAAAGACAGCCCAAATGAGGATCACAAGGCATTAAGGAAAAAGTTGCTAAAAGTACTTGGTATTGGTAGAAAGATTGGGTACCCTTACCCTACAACTGATCAATTGTGTCTCCCCACCATCTCTATATTGACAACTCTCTGATATTCACGAAGAATAAACAATTCTCAAGCAATATCTAACTAATGACTTTCTCAATCCATGACAACGACATCTATTGCCCATGCAGCTGGCATTGCCTGGATATTTTAAATAGTTAAATGTTACTTTGGTAGGTTTCCCTGCACACACCATTAATTACACCTTTATTTCTTCTTTTTTTTTCTTTTTCTTAATGTGGCTAGTCATTGAATAACCACACCACTTAGCTTAATCACCCTATTTAGCTAATAGATTATGAAGAACAGATGATTATTAAAAAAAAAATATTCAATTAAATCTGTCATCATATTAATTTCTTGGAGGGGAGAGAGGTTGTGATTTGATAGTAATCCATTATAGAATGTGTTATTTGGAAGAATAGAAAGGCATAAAAGAACCCATACAATAAAAACAAAACAAATGTCCACTACACCAGATAGATATATTCTAGTGGAAGCAGAAGAGGAAGCGTGGAAATAGAGTCACCTAAAAAGCAGCCAAAATATCAGAAACCCTGGATTTATCACTGAGCATATAGCAGATCTATTATATCATGTTTTCTTTAAACAAAAATATAAAGATATTGCAGATCTATTAGCATTCAATTTTATACCATCCACAAGCAAATAATTTAAAGACTCGAACGCATAGGACACTGACCTCTGTAGAAATGAGGTTTTGAAGAAGAAGACGAAGAAGTCAAACGTACCTTGGTTAGGTTTGGTCCAATTTCTCCTTGCTAATTCCATAATGGATAAACCCTTATCCTACATAAATTAATTATTCATTTGCCTTTTCTGTATTTTATTTTATTTACATCATCATCATCACTAAAAAGAATTTCTTTCTTTACTGCTGTGTATCCAGTATGTAATTGCAACTGTGTATACATGCATGTGACTGAGATAATGGGGGGCAAGTGTTAACTCCAACAATAATAATTACACTACTACCATCATTAACCGAATATTGGAAAATTTAAATAATAATAAAAAAAATTGCATGAACAGGAACATTAAATATCTTAAGTACTTAAAAGGAAAAAAAAAAAAAGGAAGCTAATAATGTTCCCAAGAACAAGTCCATGAGTCATCATAGCATCCCACAAAGTAAAAACATAATTAGAAGAAGAATGAAATAGCAAGAAATGAACACTAAAAATGAGTATCATTCCATACCATGCCCATCACAAGCAACGGCGGCCGGCCGGCGAGCAAGAAGAACCCATGAAACTCAGGATGGATAGCGCTATAGAAGATCAAAACCAAATAAAAATTAAAAAACAAAAGTCAAGAGTATCCATGGCGCTATCCCTCCTGAGCTTAACAGATTCTTCTAACTTTTTTAAACCAAAAATCAAGCCCCAGAACTTAAAAAACATTAATCTCTCTTCCTCTCTCTCTCTCTCTCTCTCTCTCTCGCTCTCTCTCTGAAACTTGAAGAAGAGTAGAATATATAAATTGTAAATGGTGAGGAGGAGAAGTGGAAGAGCGGGTGTATTTATAGCGGTGTAGAGAAAGAGAACGTGGGTGGGATATGCAGACAAACGTCACCTCCTCCTGGAGCAATGAAAAACTTGGACCAAATGCCCCTTCCCTTTTCACAAATCACTAATTAAATCTCTGCTTTTATTAATTATATAATATATACTCGTAATTAAATACTGCCCCTGCCGACTACGATACTCGTAGATTTAGATATCTGTATTGGGAGTTAGGGTAAGCAGTCTAATATTATATTTTATTAATAATATGACATGATAATATTTGCTTTTTTTTTGTGGTGAAAAGTACTCCATTCTTTTTTCTTCATCATTACTTCTGCTTTCTTGGTTAATCTCCCGATTAATCATTATGAACGTACATCTATAGTGTTAATCGCTTAATTTTTTCAATAGATTAGACCATTGTGAAGGTGATTACTTAATACTAGTATATTTTTGGTTCTTTTTGCTTTTTCACAGATCTGTATTTAGTGATTATAGTTAATGCTGTTGGCAAATTAGATTAGATTAATATTTGTCTGTTCAATTAGTTACCCTCTATCGTCAAATGGTTATGATTACTAATTTACCATAGCTACAAAAACTTGTTCAAGTTGAAACCCTCATCACTGATTCCATGTGATAAATAGTGTTGTAATAGCTGTTTGTTGCACCAGATTTCTTGATTTCTTGCCAACAGATTTTAGTTTATTAGTATTGATATAAAACTCAGAGCTGTGTAATTTCGAGTTGGAGTCTTAGACCGACCTCTTATATAAAAATTAAAAATAATATAATGATATTGAGGACATCTTAATGATTGAGCTGTCAATTATATTTTTAAAATATATGTGTTATTTTTTCCTTTTTCCAAGCGATTCTTGGACTATGGAGGTTGGGGATTCAGTATACAAAATTGCGTAAAGCATATGAATTTTTTTTAATATGCAAATTAAATCCACAGATTTTGAGGGTAATTCTTTAATGGGACGGAACTCAAGAATCGCCGATCTCAATGAAGGGATATTTTGTTGAAACTCCCTTATCTAAATTTTTCTAAGGTAAGAGATGCCAAAGGATGACATATTTTAATTACTTGAAATTGATTTAATAGTAAGCACTAAATTAAAAAAAATGTGAGAAATTTTTAGTTCGATTTTTTTAATAATTGATGACAGATTATAATAAGTAGTTTGGTTAAATTCAAACTGTTCAATACAGATAGTACGAATAAATCAGTTCAATTACGAGCTGGCTAACAAATCAGCTCAATTACGAGCTAAATAATATGAAAACATCATTAACTTGAATGGTAGCAGAATCTTTTCAGGATTCTAACTCCAACATAATAGAAATATTAGTTTTTATTATCCCGGCCTTCAATTTAGGAAAAAAGAGTTATTCATCAAAACATATTCCAACTCTGCTATATATATATATATATATAAAGACAATAAGGTATCTTCTGATCTCTCGGAGATTTTTATTGCTTTTTCACAATTTTTTTACTTTTATTGTCGGAATTTCCTTTGTCGGAACTCCACCGGAATTTTGTATTTTTAGATACTCTCATTGACCAATAGTCTGAAATTTTTACAATGATCAATAATATTTGTATTATTAGGCATTATAATTTTCATGTAAAAATAAAAAAGATTGACACAATTGTCAAAATTCTCTTTTTTTTTTTTTTTTGCTTTCTTCTATACCATAAGTACTTGAAAGTTTTATTTAGGGTCGAATAGAGATCACTTATTGCGTCTATGCTTGAGATTCCAAAAAGTCTTTCAATAGATCTACAAACAAAACATCACATCCCTTACGTATTTGAGTATATATTGAAAAATAGTGGTTCATTTTATCAACATTATTAGATTTATCCATTTATAACGAATCAATAAAAAAATTTATAATAAAAAAATAAATTTTGACCGAAAATTGATCAAAATTTTATTGAAATGTATAGTTAATATATACCAACAAATCACAAAATGAGAACCAATACAGTTCAAGTAATGGGAGCTAATCCATAAATTAATTTTCCAATTGATGAGTTAGCATGTATATTTCAGTAGGTTTTTATCGGCATCCAAATAAAATGACTTTTTAAGTTAAAATGGTTAAGTTGAAATATTTTTCTGTTGCAAAAAAAAAAAATTGTGACTTTACTATTATAAGTGCACAAATTTCGTGAATATGAGTGAAATTAACTCTAAAAAAATAGAGTAATACTAGAAATATGAACCTTAATCTAGATTAATAAAAGAGAATGTGAAATTTACTTATAAACATTTGAATTATAGTAGTGTTATAAATATATATATCACTGCTAAACAAATCAACTATTATTCCTTGATCCACAGTAATATCAATAAATAAATAAATAGTCAGTGCTTAATGACAACTTGTGAAACTTTTTAAAACTTAATCTAGAGAAATTCTCAATTGTCAAAAATTTTTCACTCTGGTTTTAAAGTTTCTGTTCATTTCTTTGTATTAGAATTCTTAATTATTTTATTTCTTTGTTATTCTCGAGTTTATATCCCATATTAGTTTGATTTTTCTTCTCATTTTCCTGACTAGGTTAATATTCAATTTTATTTTTACGTGAATTGCTCATGGCTTAGCTGGAACTTCTGCTTATATATCTGATTCTTGTAGGATTTTTCTGCTTAATGAATTCCAAATGTCTTCAAAAAAGAATAAATATCATATTAAATAGTTGATTTAAACCAAAAGTACACATACAACTAGAAAGTAACAATTTAACAAATAATTAACAGGCCAAATGTTCAATAAAAATATACAACTAATAAAAAAATACGACTCCGAAAATACATATTTTAGCTATAAAACTGATTCTAATTCTAATTTAATGGAAGGTTAGGTATTGGGGCTCCTATTCACACATTCTTCGCTAAAAAAAAATTCGCCGTCCTAATCAAATTTGATTATTGAAAAAATCTGCGGTGGATTTATGTGGGCACGTGGGATAGCATGACTAAAAGAAGGGTAAATTTATAATCAGCTCCCACGTTCCAAAATTCTGCACATCATGTCAATGAATTTCATGAAAATGAACTTTTTTACACCGAATTATTCATGAAATAGATGATAATTGATTAATTGTCCTCCACATTAATGTCAATTATACGTGATCATAACACAGAATCAAATTGTGGGACCAAGATCTACACCAATTTAAATTATGATTTCCCCAAAGTACTCACTCTTTCCCAATTGTTCGGTGTCGGCCTATTATACTTTTATGCTAATTACTTGATTTGAGAAGTTTCTTACCCCATTATAATTGCATTGACCAAACATTCATCTTTCTAATTTTTACCATTATTAGAGCCCCCTAATCCTAATTTTGAAACCATCTATTTTTGTTAATCTCGATTGTTTTTGGTGTTACCTGTTTTGAGTAGATCATGACGCCAATCCATAATCTAAATAGTGAATACAAGAGGTGGCAGAAAAATAGTTCTAAAACCGATTCCCATTTTGCTAGTTCAATTTCAATCACTTGGTCAATATTTTAACACTGCTTGATTATTATATAAATTAAGCAATCCATTCGTTTATTATTGGTCAACCTCGACACTGATTATTGATTATACCGTAGTCGGCAAAACTTGAAAAAGAAAAACCAATCCCGCTTGTTAGACTCTCTTAATCTTAACTGTACGTTTAAAAAATCAAATCATTCAATCATACCTAGTCCTATGTAGAAGAAACTGTATGATGGGTAATTGGCAAGATTAAGAAATAAAAAAAGTTAACTTTGGTTCGATAGGGCATGGCATGGTATGGAATGGTATGGTATGGTATGATCAAAACGACAATGAATACAGCCGCATTGAATACACCTGCCATAGTAATTAAAACCCCAACAGCAAAAGCACAGGCAATTGCTACTATTGCTCAATAACACATCACATAACATATTCCCTTTTATGATTCTTTGAGATGACAATACAACTCCAACTCATATTTCTCTCAAATACCAATCAAATCAACCTAATAAATTTATGATTTTACTTGTATAACACTTAGCAAACATTCAATCTGACAATCCTCAACAACTTGCTTCCTATGCTTTCCTTTTCCCTGGCCTTTTAATTTATCTTCAAACCGCAACGAATTTCTCTGCTCAAAATTACATTCTGGCTACCATCTCCGCTGTATGAATGATGTGTAACAAATTTAATGGCCAAGATTTAGTCTGAGACATATGATAGTACATAAATTTGATCTTAGCCGTTCATGAATTTCCAAACAGATTTGGATTTTTTTCATACAAGTCGACGTAACTTGTGACGTTTTTTTTATTTATTCCAACTAAATACAGAGTTCACTTTATTGAAAATTATGAACTTGCAAAACATGATTATATTTTTTTACAGAGTCTATTTTATTGAAAATTATTAACTTGCAAAACATTATAATATTTTTTTAAATAAGAAAATTATATATTAAAGATGTAGTCAAAATTATAATCGATAAAATTTGACTGAATTATTAAATTACTGTTTAAACTATGTAATTTTGTAATTTTTCAAACTTGTGATTTCTGGCGAAGACTTATTATCATATAGATAAAATATCATTGAATCGCTAAAGTCAAGCTATGGCAACAAAAATGGGAGGGTGGTATGCATATTCAAATTTTAGAAACTTTTAATTTTGCATAGTCAATTAAACAATATTGGCATATTTTTCGGTCTCCTCATTCTCTCATAGTGTTTTGAATAACAATGGCAAAATATTCTTCAAGTCTGATGATTTGAAAAAAGGGGCTTTATTGGTAGATTTTAACAAGTGACAATTTTGACATCTTGGATGCTTGGATACTTGATTTATTTTCTATTCAAACCTCAATTTAATCCCAAAGTATTGTGATTGTCTGGACATTTTTCATCTTTAATTAATCCTCTTTTTTTTTTTTACTTGTAATGTACATATTATTAAAAGTTCTTTTATTCCAAGACACGTTCAATTTATTTTAAATATTTCTTTGGCCATATTTTTGGGGTAAGGATATCAAAATCTGGCATCATATACCACTTCAAGTGATTTTTCAGTTAAATATAGTTATTATGTAACACTTCAACATTTCAAACTAGCTTATAATTTGGCACCTTTTTCTATTGTTCGGATAAATTGAAAAAAATTTTTGTGCTCCTTGCTTGCCCACAAGTTTAAAATATATATTTTTTTGAACCATGTTTTAACGGCTTACCAGTAAATATGAATTTATATGAATACTTTATTGTTTCTAACTGTGAAATACCAGAATCATTGTTTTATTGCCCAAAAAAATATGACACCATTCTACTTTTGGAAAGTTTTAAGAAAATTACCACACTTCTTTCTAGGATATATGGCATGCATTTTCTACTTCATCAGACATAATATAACCTTTTTTTTAATCCACATTTTATGAAATATCTGAAATGCTCGAAATAATTTTATTTTTAAAGGAATCACTCTTGTGCCTTCTATAATACAGTGAAGTTGTCTTCGCTTTTTCAGTGATTTCAAAATATAAATAATATATCGTGTCTTACAACTAGACTATCTCCAAATATTTCCATCAAGCAGCCACCTCCTCCTTTGTCATTTTAAATAAATGTTGATGCTGCTCTTTCTCTATCTAAAGGTGTGGGTGACATTGCACTTATTGTGCATAATCACCTTGTTCATCTAGTTAACTGGAAAATTTAAAGCCTTTTCTTCTCCTCTTATTCTTTTTTTTTTTTTTTTGGGAAAAGTTTTGTATACTTATAAATATTTAAGATGACATATTTAATTAATTAAATTCATTAACTTTTTGAAACATCGCATAAAAATTTAAATTTGTCCATTGTATTATTTGTAGATACATTCACTGTTATATATAGCGTTATATCAGCAAAAGATGTCTACACATAGCAAAATGGTTAACTTCAAGGGTGAATAATACTTCAAAATTGCTAACTTGAAGTATTAAACGAGAAAATTTGTTAATGCAATCCATATATATATAGAGAGAGAGAGAGAGGTGGCAAATCAATCCGATGATATCAAATAAGACCATAAATCTATTAAGCTGTGAACACATCAAAATTTTATATATTATAAATGACTCAAATTTTATGACATTAATTATTTTTCATAAAAAAAACATTAAAAAAATTGTATATATAACCTATAAAAAATAATTATTTTTATATTTATTCATATAAAAAAGTGATAAAATTACAAATAATATAACTAATCACAAGTGAATTATAAATAGATCAGGTCATATGAATTATATAAAGGATTAAATTATTTTGTAAATCAAACGAATTAGATTATAAATGTACCACGGGTAGAATTGAATGAATTAAATTTAATCACTATGTATATAAGTTAGTTTATAAATTGTCATGTATTTGATGGGTTGTAAGTTGGAAGTTACATAATATTAAACCAAATGAGTTCGTTTTTGTCGTGAAATCGAATTTGTTAGAAAATAGTTAAAGGGAAACAATGTTAGTGTTATATAAAAGGAAAACATTAAAACAATGTTTGCTCGGATACGAAACGAGACAGTAACTGAGTTCATAAAGCTTACGATGCCCATATGAATAAAAATCCAATAAAATAGTGACAAAAATTAATTAAGAAATGGGTACAGATTGCTCCATTTAATGAGAAGGGAAGAAATCGAGCATGTGATGGGGGGAGAGGGACAATGATGGGAATGTAAATGAGATATGGCCCAGCAAACTTTAGTTAGAAGAAAAATAGAAATCAGGTGGTAAAAGAGGTAATTGTATAGAAAATCAGGGTCTGAAAATGGGATACTACTTGTGGGAAAATCCCAAATTCTGTCAAACACTTCGCTGACTATGCTACGCCAAATAAACTCCTCACTGACTCGTAGGGGTATGGCCTTGGAAATTGTACCCCAGGCCCCCCCTCTATCATTTACTTCAGACCCTCTAGCCCCCACTTTCTCTATTACCTCAATTTTCGGATCCAACTCAATTTACTCATTTACTGTTTTTTTTTGCTGTATATTTACATTTTTCTTAATTTTTACCAGTCGCATGATGTATTGTTATAAATTATTATTATTTTTCTATTTATTTAAATTATATTAATTCGATTTAATTTAATTTATTTATAATTCAATCCGTAATTATCCAAATTATGGATGGAGTGTGTGTATTAAGGATAAATGGTAAAAGACTTTTGTTGTCAGTGCTGGAGTCTCCTATGAATAAAATTTCATAGTATTTTTTTTTCTCCTGCCTTGTAAAAAAATAAAAATGAAAATAAGAAGAGAAGTTTCGAAAGTAAAAAAGAAAAAGAAAAGATGTAATTGGTCAAAGGATGAGTGGAGAAAATAAAAAGAAGTTGCTTTTGAGGCTTGTCAATAAAGAGGAGGGAACTGCCACGGCACTGAATGGTAGCTGAATTTGCAGTACTTTTTGGCACCGTTTGGACCCGACTCACGGGGCAAGTGATCGCGCATTCCTGGCCGTGGGATTGTTTTCGCCAGTCCTCCAATGTTATTAAAACCGAATAGCATCAAAAGAAACCTATGCATTATGGTTCGACCAGTTTGATCGAATTTGACTGATTTTTTTTTTTTTTATAAATAGATTATGAATACCATTATATATAAAAAAAATTAAAGTACTTAAAAAGAATTTATATATACAAACGTAAATTTAACTTTAACAAAAATTTAACATAAATATAATAAGTCACAAATATTTAAATAATTCATCAAATATAAATTCTAAGCATTCAAATAAATTATTTTTTTCCCATTCTTTGTTAATTGCAGAGAGAATCTGCTCATTGTATTTCCAACAAAGAAATCCTAAATTTCAAACTCTAATTTACTTCGGATAAAAAATAAATTAAATAAAAAAAAACGAAGTAACCAGATTGAAGAGCAAAGGTAGTTGCCGGCGAGGAGATCTGGTGATGGCACGGTAAGGAGACTAATTCTGCCTTCGAACCTCCGATGTTGAAATGGATTGGAAAGGAAGAATGCCCTAATTCCCAATTTATGTATTCCTTATATTCTTTTTAAATTTCTTTACAGCAAAACGACGCCATCTTGTTGTTTTTGGACGCAACCGGGTTATGTCCAGGTCATGGTTCGACCGAATTCGAACCAGTTCCTTCCAAAGTTCCAATTTTTTACTCTTCCGGCATTCGATATCAAGCCGAGTCAGACCAATTATTGATTCGTAACGAAATCGGTCGGATCAGCCGATCCTGATTTAAATCACACTTTTTTTCTTTCTTTTGTTTTTCTTTCCCCGTCATGTTCTTTACATATTTGACCGGAGCAGCTTCCTCCTTTACCCAACTCTATGCAACTCAAATACTTTATCTTTCGTCTTCTTCTTCTTCTTTTTTAATTATAGCACAGTTGTTTTTTTTTTCTTATATTACAACTAATTACTTAATTCTTTAATTTATTTCTATTTAATATTTATTATTTTATTAAATATCACATAATTTTCATAAAATTATATAAATATAAAAATAAATTGATAAAATATAAATAAATTATATAACTTTAAAAAAATTAATTGCATTTTATTAATTTTATGAAATTGAAAGTGTTCTTATCATATAGATAGATGAATTATTTTTTAGGTCAAATGTGTAAAAATGTCATTAATGTTTAAAAAAAAAGTAATTTTATTTTTAGTATTTAGTATTTAGTTACATGCAATATTGCCCCTAACGTTATTAAAATAGTACAATTTTATCCCTAAAGTAAAAAAACCGTTAGTTTGATATCATTCCGTCAAAATAATCTAATGTGTGCACGTCAACGGTTAAAAGACAGAATACGGTCAAACCAACGATTCTGTTATTTTAGGGGTAAAATTTTACCATTTTAATAATTTTATGGACAATATTGGATGTAATTAAATATTAGAGGCAAAATTGCTTTTTTTCGTAAATATTAATGATATTTTTGCACATTAAGCCTATTTTTTTATCATAACTCAGATATTTTTTTATAGATAATAATGCAATCTTACCTTATAAATCATCATTAATGATAAGTTCCGAAATATTAGAACATAGAAGGAGACAAATATGAGGGAGAGAATCAACTAAGCCAATCTACGAGTGTGATGAGCTGATATGCAAAACATGTAAGGCCTCAAAGCATACCCTAATAGGTTTAGTACGTAGTGGAGAGAGAGGTTGAGAAAGTTTCAGTGTGAAAGAATTGTTAATAATGCAATTGAGACATAATCGGTATTAATGTAAAAGTGAAGGGCAGTTTCGTAAATTGTCACTTTAGGGGTAAATGTGCATTATTATTAAAGAAGTAAGAATAATGTATTAAAATGAATTAGTATAGTGTGTGGAGGAAAATTAGACTATCTAGAGGGATTAAAGTGTAAATTGTTGTAGGGTGACAAGTGAACCTATTAGGTAAGAGCATGTGCCTCATTTAGAAGAGTGAAGAGAAAGCAAGAAAATGAAAGGGAAAATCTGCCCTTTTTAGTGAGTGGATTGGGAATTTAAGGGCCAGAAACAATTTTCAGCAATTCTTATTCTCCCTACCACTCTTTTGCTTATAATTCTTTTTAGAAGGGAGCTTGTGTATATTGGTTAATTTAAGGTAAGTTCTTATGGGATTCTTGGTTCAAGTTTGGTTCTCTATTTGTTTAAACATAAAGGCTGGGATCATGGATGTGATTTTAATATTGATGTGTATTTATGACATGTTTTAGTTGGATAATCTAGCAAGGGTAAAGACAATTAAGGGGAAGGAATCCAAAGAAAGGGTTAGAGCTTACCAAGAGGTTTGAGAGTTTTCATTTTTCTTGTTATGTGTTTAATTGATTTAAGATGATTCATGTATTATAATTGTTGTTTTATTGATGGTATAACTAGGTAATGATGTTGTTATTGCATGAAAATGATAATTATACATGAAAAGGTGACTTAGTAAAAATTTTGCCCTAAGGTTCACTTGAACCCATTTTAGTATAAAGAGTATAACTCTTTCTGTAGATACCCAAATGAAGTGAATCCAGTTTGAACTGAAAGATAACACATATATCTACAACTTTGTAAAATAAATCGAAACTTAATTTTGCACTTAAAGTCTCCTAAATATGGCTTGAAGCTGAGTAATGTTTGTTGCCCTGTCATCTAGAGCAGTCTACACTATTTTAGTAATATCTTTCAATTTAGAAGTCATAATTGGATTTTCTTAATATTTTGGAAACTAGAGACATAAAGGAATCACTTTATAGAGAACATTTTTCCTAAAAATGTCGTTTAGTGTGTCTAAATTGACATGTAAGTTAGATATTGAAAGCAGTGGGCAGAATTTTGTGAGTAGGGAGATAAGCCCTCTGTCGCGATCGCGACCCCTTTCGTGCTCGCGGTAGAACACGCCTACCTCCACCAAGTAACGTCTTATTTGATGCCATTATGATATTTAAGTGTTCCAAACTTTGTCACAATCCTTATGGATATTTTTGAGCCTAATGAGGCCACATTAAGCATGAAATTAAGAGAATAGATGCATATATGATATTTAAGTGTATAATAATGCAATGTGATAAACATGATCAATGATATGCTTAGTATTACATGTCACATGAAGTGGTAACTCTATTCAAAGTGTAATTTAAATGAAGTTAATTATGTATCATATAGGAATATTATTCGTATGTTCTGTTATGTATAAATCTTATGACCTTGAATGCATCGAATATGATAATCTTGAGTGATCAAAGATTTATTGAGCCTGAATTTTGAATAGTCATGGATAGATAGGCATGCCTATAAGAGGATAGTGATTGCAGCTGCTAGTGTTGACATCAAAAGGTATCCAGTGTTCTGATACTTATTGGTATCTAGTGACCCGAGACTAATATGTCTCTAGTATTTGATACTACTCGCCAGTATCTAGTGTTATGTACCCATTATCCACTATCAATAAAAATTCAGGCAAATGAAAGTAACTTAAATTATTGCATGAATATTGGTGAATGATTAATAGTGTAAATGTTTTAGTGCCTTATAATCATTGCTATATCATATTAATTGTGTTTGCATCTTCAACAAAAAGTCCATTGCATTGCTTTACTCCCTACTGAGCTATCG
This sequence comes from Excoecaria agallocha, assembly GCA_037975025.1. Lineage (NCBI taxonomy): Eukaryota > Viridiplantae > Streptophyta > Magnoliopsida > Malpighiales > Euphorbiaceae > Excoecaria > Excoecaria agallocha. The sequence continues at coordinate 58,784,768 of CM075806.1, read as the reverse complement.
CTCAGCACGGGTGTTTTTTCGTGTAGGTATACAGGTGTAGACCCGAGGTACCAGTTTTCAAGACAATATCTGTAGGCCACTAAGAGGAAGGCGAGTGAAGACCAATTTTGTTAGTTTAGTCACTTTTGTAATACGTTAATTGTAAAGAATGCGGAATACTTATAATGAACTACTTGTAAACATGTTTTAAGTATGTTAATGTATATGTGTATCTATATACTTGTGCAAGTAATTAAATGAAACCATATATAAATAAAAAGGTAATTAGAATGAGCATTACAAAATAGACGAAAATTAACCCCTAGTGTGCAGTGGATTAGTACTCCGATATTTAAATTAGAGAGAGTTTAGAGAAAAAAATACAGTAAAAGAATTGCAATGTATGCAATACCTTATTTTTATAGTCTCTCTTTGTTTATATAGTTTTTAGATGTCTAGAGCTTATAAGGCTCGGATACTTGAATATGAGATCTCTCATATTTGTATTTAACAGATTTAGGATGTCTGATATGACAAATTGCAAGGTATATCCCGTTGATGTGACAAATGCAATGGCGTGGATAGATCAGCTGTAAAATCCAATCAAGCTGTTCGAGTATTTTATCAATGCAAATGATTAGTGAACTTTAAGTTGATAGGCAGTAATTGAGCTTGAACCAAAACTGGCCTTATGGTTACTATATTGGATACAAGTTTGATAATATTAGGTATTATCAGCTAACAAAAAGATATTTATTAAATTTAAAAAATATTGAAATATAATCAAGTAATTTTTAAAAGAATTTCATCTAAAACTGAATATAACTTAATATTTTTTTTTTGTTGTGCAAATAAGTATTTCTATGTAAAATTATCAAATAAATATAAATTCATAGTTATGTTAACAATAAGCATTTTAAAAGGATTGCGACATTTTAAATGATCGTTTATTATTCAAAGCCAGTTCTTGTTTTGTTTTGTTCTTAAATTTTTTCATAGCTTGAGTGATTTTAATATTTGTGAATCTCAATGAAATATGCATGCTTAGTGTTCACTAATAAAATAGACTTTTTTTTTTTTTGATCTTAAATAAATTAGGCTTATTTTAGTGGAAAGCTACTGAAAGATAGAGTACAACTGTAAGAAAAAATAAATTGAAGGACCATATCCGGAAAAGAAAAAATAGATAAAAAAGAGGTAAATTATCTGACGGCAGAACCCAATTAAGTCGGTCGAAAGTTGGTGAGCAGACCTTGTCAAGCATTCATCGTCTGCAGTGCACCTTTGCATTTGATTTATTTATTCTTTCATTCATTTCAAACGAAAAGTTTGTAAACCTCTAACCAAACCTTTCAACACCAAATATTCATTTTTAATATATAAATTTTTATTTAAATTATCATTTTTTATTAAAAAAGTTAAATTCTTGAATAATGCAGGATTTTATTTTATTTTATTTTAGTGGTAGCGATTAGCGGTCAGCAATCAACAGCTAATGCCGTTTTCAGTGTTCAGCGAAAATTCAATAACCATTTCTGTTTACATGTTAAATATTTATCATTAAAGATACTATTTTTTGGATGAGAATTAATTTTTCTTAATTATATATATATATATATATATATATATATATATAGGGGTGATGGGATCCATTGAAAATGATGTAAAGCTTCCTGAATCTAGTAGAGATATTTGGAGGAGCTATTGTTAACATAATTACCAATTAAGATGATAGTGAAAAGAGATTAGATATATTTGTAGTGGTGGGCTTTAGAGAGAACATAAGATATTGAAATTGATTGAGCAACCGTTGCGCTTACATTGGCATATGATAGGATAGAGTGAGACATTACAAGTTGTGTTGTGTTGGATATAAAAGGATGGGACATACTCCTTCACTATAACACTACGTATATTCTCTGCCTAAATCATCATCACATCACATTCTCTAAAACATTATCTTTCATCTTGATTATTTTGACCATCTTGCCCATTTCACATGATGCCATGTCCGTTATTACCTTTTTTTTTTCCCTATGCTATGCCCACAGATATTAATATACAACTAAGGGTAAAGAGGAGTAAACATATAATACTCAAATCCTGAAACCTAATTTAAACTGAATTTAAAGCCATACATTCAACCAGAGGAGTACATGTTTTTTTATTATTTTAAATTTAATTGAATAGATTTAGAATCGGATTTTTAGAAGATTAAAGAATCGGATTTTTAGACGATTAAGTGCATATCTCATTTTTCTTTTCAAAATTTTATTTTCTTTTTAATTTAAGTTTAAAAAAATAATTTCATTTTTTCAGTTCCTTTTATAATGCATAAATCAATTCAACAATCCTAAAATAACATTTGATAAAGGACAAAAGTGCAATTTACCCCTTAAATTTTGTCAAAAACAGTAATTAACCATTTAATATTTGTTTTGATATAATATCCGCCTAAAGTTTACAAATCGGGTCAATATCACTGTAAAATTGACGGATCTATTGTGTTGATTATTTTCCATCAGTTAATTACTGATATATCATCAAAATTGACACGTAACAAGTTAGCTCATGACACGTGATAAGACTGAAGGTGCAAAAAACATTTGAAATATTTCAAATTGAGACAATTTATTCCCTAAAATTGGCAAATTGGAGCAATTTTTCAAAGTGAGGCAATTTACTCCCTAAAGTTTATAAATTGGAGCAATTTAATCTTTGTTGACATGTCACACTTACACCACGTCAATAGTTAACTAACGAAAAATAATTAAATAACAAATCTATCAATTTTGGAGAGACATTGTCCCAATTTGTAAATTTTAGGGGGGTGTTGCACCAAAATAAATATTAGGCGGTTAATTGCTATTTTTATCAAATTTTAGGGAGTGAATTACACTTTGAGCCTTTAATAAATTAGAAATTATATTATGAATTGTTTCCAAATGATCAAATTTATAAATCAAAACCAACTATGTGTAAATTGAAAAACAAATTCAAGAGTTAACGAAATTAGCTCGCCGAACGAGACCTGCTAAAAAGAGTACTCGGTCAAACCAGAATAAATATTTCGATACTTAACTTAGTTAACTTTTAGAGAGAGAAATTATAGAGTGAGAAACTTTCAAATGGCATTACCTGTAGTCTTCAAGAATGGAGCTATTTATTGTGTATGATAAACAGTAAGTGCCTTAGGCACTCGAGTGCTTAGGCAGACAGTTTGACATAGTTGGTGGTTGGTTGTTACGGAAAGGTGCTTCATGTCAGAGAATATGACAATGGCAAGGTGTTGTCAGCCGGTTGGCCAGACATGTCCAATCAATCCAAAAAAATCGGTATTTTTAAGTTGGGTTCGAATTTAGTTACTTATCTTGTGGGTTTAGATGATAAAGGTATTATCATAAATTATATTATGAATTGTTTCAAATGATCAAATTTATAAATCAAAAGCAGCTATGTGTAAATTGAAAACAAATTAAAGATTTAATGCAATGACAATAGTCATGTCTCTCTTAATTGAAAGTTTTTGAATTTTGATATAATTATAAAATATTTTTAAATATTTAAAATAAAGCAAATTTATTATTTTTTACTGATATGTTTAATATAAATCCAAATTAGTCGAGTAAAATGTACTTTAAATAACACAAGAATTATAAGAGAAAGTTCAAATTTACCAGCATTGCTACAATTTGTTCAGGTGTAGGCAAAGATCGTGGATGGGTGTCCTCAATGCTTCTCCTATTCAAAACATTAGGTTAGCTATAGGTTCATTCATTGTCCTTGTCATTGTGAACTATATAATGTTTTTACCCTTTTCATTTTCAATGGGACAAACCCAGCACATCGTATAACAAACACAATCACATGTTTATGACTTTGTAAATTGAGTAGGGACATTAAATCACTTGTTTCGCATCAAATTAAAAAAAATAAACTTTGTTATCAATATTATCAATATGGATAAACTTCATTATCAATATTATCAATATGGATTAGTTTAAGTAATTCGATATTTATTTTTTTAAATTAACTTTTGAATTCGAATTTTGTAAATAATAAAAATTAATATAAAAAAATTTATTTTGTAATGGATTGATTCTTTTCTAACAGACTAATTATAAAAGAAAATGAAGAAAACAAAAATATTGGGATAAAAAAGGTGCCCTTGCTTCTCATTAACTTCAAACATATATACAGATCCAAGACTTCTACTATAAATAAACTTTTGTATTTGCACAAACCGAGATTTCCTATACAGAGTAAACTACAAAAAATATATCCACTAATATAGCTAAAGATCCTAGAACATCATTCCTTTATTTGTTGCACAGATTATGCTGTCCGATATTGCCTCAAACCCCCCCCCCCTCAAGTTGGAGCATGAAGATTAGAAATGCCCAACTTGCCAAGAAGAAATTGAAATTGATCAGCGCCTAAAGCTTTAGTGAAAATATCAGCAAGTTGGAGAGAATAATGCATATGAGCTGTTTTAATATTCCCGTTTTGTATCTGATGGAATATGACATGGTATGTACATGATAATCATGCAGCGGAAAAACAACAAAATTCGATCATACATGCCAAACAATTCCATAACAAGAATCGAAATATGCAATTTTAGGATTTTAAAACTTACAACTTTAGATGCACTTCAAGATTTGATTTTGATGATAACCAGCAACCAAAACGGATATGTCAGCCTTAGATCTTCACCACCAATGCCAAAGGAACAGCCTTTACGCCACTCCTCTCTATATTCACACACACAATTGCAAGCAAAGCTTAAAATCGAGATTGCTAACTCTCTATTTAAGTATTGTGTAATGGCAATGGATTGAAGCTACAAGATTTGATCTTGCACTTCTTTTAGGTGCTATTGTTGCCCAAGAACACAAGAGAATGAGGACTTTCTCCTTGTGAATTCGGCCAAGAGAAAAATGTGAGAGAGAGAGAGTGTTTTCACGCCACACACACACACTTGCTAGGGTTTTCTTTTGTTTTCCAATATATATCATTTAATTTTGTAAGTGATAATTCTAAAATCTACTACCTTAAGATATTTAATTTAGCTTTAATCACTTCCTTAAAATAAGTAATATATATTGATTCAAACTCTTTTGAATTTAAAATTCAAATTAATTTGAAATAAAACATAAGACATTTTAATCTAATAAATCACTTAATTAAAATTTATACATGTGCCAAAATTCCTTGATATTTATCTAGGAATTTCAGTCACTTCAATTTCCATTTAAGTGATTTAATTTGATTAAAATTCTTTTAGGCTTTAATACTCAATTAATTAAATTAATACAAGATATTTAATTAATTGAAATTAAACCTTGTAAGCTGAATTTCTCTCTCTCATGGACCAAGGTCCAATAGCAATTTTAATACCCATTACACACATTAATTTGACTTTAATTAAAAGCCTAAATTAATGTCCAATACTTTATTTAAATATTTTAAGCCTAATTCTTTGTGTGCGATCTTATAGGTCCATTTAATGTTGGCAATGAATTAATTCAAAGGCTATATATATTCTCTAGCAATATATTATAGCATTCCAAATTAAATGAAAATGCATATGACATTTAGTGACCTAATGCAATTTTGCATAGTCCCTTACCCATAAATATCAGAATTAATATAAGGCATGAAACTAGTCATTCTTATATATATTAATTCCTTTCTTGATATTCCAGTGACACTGAACTCTCAGATAAATAATGATTACTCATTATTTCATCTCGGTATGGCCATACACTTCTCAGTTCACTGATCAAGTGGCTGATGATATTTTCTCTCTTATTGAGAGGGGTAATCCCTTCACTTCTCTCATGCTCTCTAACATGAATCAATGCATACCCAAGCATATCTATGCTTGTCACTCTGTTACGAGCACGTTAGGTGTATGTCAAAGTACACACTAATTCATAAAGAGTTTCATAGAGATTTTAGGTCTAAGAATTCCGATACAAAAGTTGTATATAAGAAACACTTATAACTTGTACCATGTAGTGTTCTCATGAACGGATCGAATCCAGATACCATGTTCTTTAACATGTATCTATGATCTCTGATTGACACTCTTGTCCTTATGATCCGTAAGACAGAACTCAACTTATTAGAGAGAACATACTAGTCTTAATTCATTGTTATTCCCATAACAATGACTGACTAGGGATATTTAGAATGAAGTCTCTATTATTTCAAGGTCTTACAACCATGTGCCTCACACATGATAACTTAAACTGAAACATCATTCTTGGATAGTTCTATCAATTGATATTCACAGGAATACAATAGATAAAATAAATGTCTCATTTTATTAACTAAAGTATTTTATTACAATATATTGGGGCTAGGGCTTACACTAACAGTATCTCCTCAGGAATAAAATGGCAATCAACTTTGATGTGTTTCATACGCTTATGATATATAGGATTTTTTGGGATGTGTAAAGTGGATTGACTGTCACAATATAAATGCATGGAACTAGAATGATCGACACCAAGTACCAGCAACAAGCCCTTTATCCATTTAAGCTCACAAGCTGCGGTAGTCATTGACCGATCTTCTTTTTTGGCAGAGGAGCGAGAAACTATTTGTTGTTTCTTAGTTTTCCATGAAACAAGAGATTTGCCCAAATAAATAAAATAACATGTCAAAGACTTTCTTGTCAAGGGATAACTCGCCCAATCTGAGTCACAATAAGCATACAGATTGAGATCAAAATTTGCTCGCAAAAGAATTTCCTGTCCAGGATTACCCTTAGAATATTATACTACTCGTAATGCAGCTTCCCAATGAGCCTTCTTTAGTTGTTTCATAAATTGAGCAAGGATATACACACAGTAACTCATTTTAGGTCGTGTAATAGTTAAATAGATATGTCTTCCTACTAGCCAACGATATTGAGCAAGGTTATAAGCATCTTCCTCTTTTACAAGAGCAACTTTATAATTCTACTCAAGTGGAGTTTTTGCTGGCTTAGTTCTCAGCAAACCAACCTCAGAGATGATATCCAAGCATACTTTTGTTGGCAAAGAAAAATTCCTTTAGCATTTCTCGCCACCTGTATGCCCAAAAATATTTCAACCATCCCAAATCCTTCATATGAAAATAGCTGCTCAAATACTTCTTGAATTTCTGCACAACCATGACATCATTACATGAGAAAACCATACTTTTTCAAAGAATCTGCTAGCTTAGCAAACCAATAACATAGTGCAAGCCATACAAAGACCTACGAAGTTTACACACTTTCTCAGGTCTTTCAGAGGCAAAACCCAACAACATTTTCATGTAAACTTCCTTATTCAAATCTCCATGCAAAAAGGCATTTTGCACATTCATTTGATACAATTCCCAGTTCTTTGCAATAGCCACCACGAGAAAAGTATGAATAGTGGCCATCTTTTCGGTGGGATCAAAAGTTTCATGGTAGTTGATACCCTCTTTTTGATTATTGCCAAAATTACCAATTAAGCCTTGCATTGTTCAATGCTCCCATTTGAATTATATTTTATTTTTTACACCTACTTGCTGCCAATAGCCTTCTTCCCAGGTGACAATTCTTCCACCGTCCAAATTCCATTCTCTTTTAATGATTAAATTTCTTTTCTCATAGTTTCTTGCCATTGTTTGTCTCTAATTGCTTCAGTATAGGAAGCTGGTTTTGAACTTATAGTGATGCTTGCTAAGAAGGATTGATGCTGCGAAGAAAACTTATCATAATTGACAAAATTGGCTATGGGATAAGATATACTTGAGGAAGGCGATTGAAAAAAATGAATGCTGCAAGGGGTTGAATCTTACATTATTTGTCACATAATCCTTTAGATGAGGGGATGACTATTTAATCCTGTGTCCTTGGCCCAGCTGGTGTTCTACAAGCACACCCTCTCTTTCTGGAATTTTCTTTCCTATTTTCAACAGCTATATCTCCATAATTTTCCTTAGCAGTAAGATTGTCTTCAAGAGGCTTCTTGTTATCCAATACCTCTTGCTCTTCTTCAATAGTTTCCCAATCCTTATGCACATTAGGCTCATCTATATTTCTAGTGGAATTATCACTTGCAGACACTTGTGCAGCTTATGGAAAATTTATTTCTACAAGCACCACATCCCTTGATACTAAATACTCAGAAGTTTCTAAATCACATATTTTTCATCCTTTCTTATCAAAAGGGTACCCACAAAAACATAACTATGACTTCTATTGGCAAATTTATCCTTATCTCTAAGTTGTTTATGCATATAACAAAGACACCCGAAAGTTCTAATGTGATTATAGGAATGAGGCTATCCAAAGAGAATTTCATAAGGAGTTTTTCTTTTCAAAACTGCAGATGGTATTTTATTGATTAAGTATTTAGCTGTAAGAATGCATTCACCCCAAAAATCAATTAGCAAGTGTACCTGAAACAATATCAAAGCTCTTGCCATAGTATAAGATGATGTTTTCTCTCGACACATCCATTCTGTTGGGGAGTTCCTACACAAAAAGTTTGGTGCAATATGCCAAGCTCATAAAAAATATTCTCTTAGACACACAATTCGTTGCCATTATCACTCCTAATAGTTTTTACATCTTTCTCAAACTATCTTTTAATCATAGCAATGAAATTCTTAAGAACACAAGCAACTTCATGTTTTTCTTTCAGCAAATAAATCCACACAATACGAGAACAATCATTAACAATAGTAAAAAAATAATTAGCTCCACAAGAAGCTGAAACTCTATAAGGTCCTCAGAAATCACAATGCATAAAATCAAAATAAATTTTGGCTTTATTGTCACTAGAATAAAACATCTCTTTAGTCTATTTTGCTCTAAAACAAACATCACAACTTAAATTTTAACTACTTTTACTAGATTTATTTGTTGTAGAAATTAGCTCTAACATCTTATTTAACGGATGAACCATTATCCTATGCCAAAGATTAAAGTCTGCAACTCTAGAAGCTTTACAACATTTGCCGAAACCACCTCTTTAAGGAAATACAGTCGCTCACGTTGTTCATTCGCTCCAATTAGCCTCCTCGTACTTTGATCCTGTATAGTACCGATTTTGTTAGTGATTTACAGCAACAGATTTGAGTCACTAAGAATTTGTGAAATAGAAATCAAATTGTATGTAAAATTTGGCATAAAAAGAACATGTTGCAACTTCAATCCTCCTTCAAGATGCATCATTCCTTATTTTAGTGCTACAGTTGCTTCACCATTCGGCAATTCGTCTGAACATGGTATAATATCAAATAGATCTCTCAGACAAGCACTTGTGCCAATCATATGATGGAAAGCCCCTGAATCTATTATCTAAGGCAAAATTCCTGCTTACTAGTCAACCTTTCATTAGATATATTCTTTTGTGAACTCAAAATTCCCAGCAAAGTGCTCCATCGCTCATCATTCAAACCACTAAGCCCTTTCTTGTCAAAGTTTGTGATGCCTCTGTGACCACCCTCTATTGCCAATGTCTAAGTGACATTTGCTCGTGGTACACCACCCTTGTCACGTCCTCTACCACCACTATGCTTACGCCCGATTCCTCGTCCTATAGCACTAGAGCAAGGTCTATTTCCCCACCAATTTGGATACCTTATCAACTGAAAGTAGGTACCCGAGTTATGTCCCTTAAGGTTGCAATGCGAGCAAACCACAGTTTTGTCCCCCTTTGAATTTCGTCCGCTAGCTTGAACCACAAAACTCATGGGGTTGCCTTTCTCTTCTCTTATTCATGTCATTATCCTTACTCGTTCTTGTTGAACAACCATTGCAGATACCCTATTCAAATTGGATAACGGCTCTGTATTAAAGATATTTGTGCACATAGTACCATAGCCTTCTTCATCCAAGCCCATCAGAAATTGATGAACTTTTTCTTCCTCCCTTTTCTTTTCCAACTCAATAGTGAGATTCCATCTGCATCTAGCACTACTACACAATGTTATTTTGTCATAATTATTTAGTTCATCCCATATGGTTTTAAGCTGTCCATAATAATTGACTATGGTTTGTCCATCTAGCTTACAGTTTGCCAAAATTAACCTCAATTGCTGCACTCACGGTCCATTCCTAATGGAGAAGTGTTGCCTTATGTCCTCCCATAGATCTCTTACATTCTCCTAAATGTAAAGAGCGCTCAATGGTGTTAAATACCCATGAAACAAGCATGGAATTTACTGTCCACCAATCTTTAATTTTCGGCAAATCATCTGCTGGTTGTTTCACGGTTTCATCAATGAAACCATGCTTCTTTTTGGCCCTCAACGCAGTCCGCACTGCCCGTGCCCACCCTTTATAATTTTCTCCCTTCAACTGCACTTGAGTAATTATGTTGCCTAGAATGTTGTTGGAGTTCAGAGTGTAGGGATTGGAAATTTTCTTATCAGAACCAGAAATCTCTTCGTCTTTGGAAGCCATGGTTATGATACTTTGAAGAAAACAAAAATATTGGGATAAAAAAGATGCCCTTACTTCTCATTAACATGAAACATATATACAGATCCAAGATTCCTACTAGAAATAAACTTCTATATCTGTACCGACCGAGATTTTCTATACAAAGTAAACTATCAAAAATACATCCACTAATATAGCTAACGATCTTAGAATATCGTTCCTTTATTTGCTGCACAGATTATGCTGTCTGATATTGCCTCAACAGAAAACAAAAAACACTTCTTTTCAATATATAATTAAACCAATCTGCCTGTACAAATTGGATTCTTTATTTATAATTCTTTCTATATTATCTCTAACATGATAGACATACCTAATAATGTCTATTAACTTTGATGCTTTTACATATTAAATTACACATGAAGTTAGGACAAAGAACGAATGGATGACCACATAACTTGCTTTAATGTGATTAATAATATTTTTTTTTCCGTTAAATTCAAGACATTAAAATTCTGAAGATATGATTCGGTATATTAACAGTTGAATATTAAATATTTTTCAACTAAACGATTTATATTAATTGATGTATGATATGTCTAATGCAGTAAATGAAGACTTAAAATTCTACTCGTACAACTATTACTATTAAATAAAAGCTTATCGATAATAACATTCCTTTCAAGAAAAGAAGAGGGTTCTTCCTCCTTCCATTTTGTTGATCGTAGCATATTTTCCAGATTTGTTACTGTTTGAGAACTTATAAAATAAAATAATGCAAGTGGGTAAAAGATGTAGTGAAATTTCGGGATATGTGGGGTGCGTGTCGCCAACTTCAGCGGTGGGCCGGCGGGGCCAGCCTTAGTGAGGAATGCGGTGATGGTGGCCTTTTCATAATTCATTCGTCCTAAATGCACCACGTGGAAGCCTGTAGTTTGTCTTTTATGAGCGTCCCCCTTCCCCCCACAACCGGCTTTAGCTGTACCGTCTTCATCGATTTTTTGTCTCAATTATTTTTCTCTTTCTTCTTGAAATTGGTAAAATAATAAATTTCAAACCTTTTAATCGCAAGAAATTATATTATAATATCTAATTTTAAAATACTATAATAGTGTGGACATAATTACAATTATTTTAAATAGGGGTAAATGTGGTTTTTATTCTTTGACTATTTGAAATTAAAAAAAATTATTCTTTTAAATTTTTTTTAGCTATAGTTAGTTTGTCATTAAACATTTTAAAATGAATAATTTTTATTTCTAAATTTATCTATATATATATATATATATATTAAAAAAATAATTCATGATATTGTATAATTGATTAATATACAAAACAAAATTGTTTAGGAGTAAGAATTGACAAAAAAATTCAAACACGAACCTATCTATTTGAAATAGTTTAAACGAAATTTATCACTTTTAAATAATAAATGAAAAACTATCAAAATGAAAAATTTAAACTACAATGTCATTTTGTTAATTGCAAAATTTTCAAATTTTCACCGAATGACTTTCTTATAATACAAACAACAATACTACATATTAAATGTTATAACAATAATAATGAAAGTATATATAACCAAATATATAAATAAAATATATAGTTAATGATAATGTAATAGTATATACATAACCGCCAGTAAACTTTCCCAATGCACGCTATATTTCCTCAATCAATTATATATCACTCTTCGAATATAAATTATCAACAACCCTTATCAGGTACTACAAATTATTATTTTTGGGCGAATAGAACAAATATTTTTAAATCTTTGATGTCGTTAATCATTTTTATTTAAATAAATTCTATAAATATCAAAAATATGGATTCTTAAAATGGTATAATTTCAGTTTGGTTCCGATCGTTTGCACAATAGAATTTTGTGGAAATTTTGTGAAAATTTTATGTATTAGATTCTGGATGAGATTATTGAGTATGTCTGAAATTTTGATTGCGAGTTAGACATTAAACTCTTTGTATTTTTCTATTTTGATTAGTGAATTTTTACTTTATTTTATCTGTAAAAATGATTCCGAATCATGTTAAATTTTTTATGTGCTTATTTTTTTCAATTTTTGTCTATTATTATTTTTCATTGATTGCATTGTTTAAATTTAGCATGCAAATATTTTTGTAATTAATTACACACACATATATACATTATATCTCTTATTCCTGTGATTACTTCGACATTAGTGGCAATCAGTTAATTTCTATGCTTTGTATTTAGACCCAGAAAACATTCGGACAAAACAGATTGGATTATAAATAAATTAAATAAAGTTTTATAATATTATTTTTTAAAATTTTTTATAAAAATAAAAAATTATACATATATAAATTATGAAAAATTATTTTACATTTACATTATAAAAAAATTAAAATTTATTAAAACATAAAATGACTCAAACGTACAATGATTCAAATAGATAATATAATTTATTGAATTCGGAAGTGCAAGTCCAATTTTGGCAGACAGTTTTGATACAAAAGACTGAAAAGATTGCCGTGCGTAATCTTCTGTTTAATAAGACATCCTCTGTCTGATATTGGTACATCTATTATTTAGTCCATTTATGCTCGGAAACAAAAATCGATAGAATAGGTTATAGATTTAGAAATTTTCTTCCCTATATTAGGTACATTGCACTAATCCAATACCTTATAAAAAATTATTTTTATATGTCAACACAGAATTAATTTGGTGCATTGTCTACCGAATGAAGGTATGAATTTTCTATTGATTGGTTGGTGGACCGACACCATTTCGACATATACTTGAATTTGAATACAATATAAATGGATGCTGTTCCATTACTAGTGATGCAACCCAACGCCAGAACCGGATATTGAGGCTATTATAGCCAAGCAACGGAATCAGAAAATGATATTTAAGGCCATTATCAATGCTGTTGAAAATTCTAAGTCACGGCAAGTGAAAGAAAATTATTGCAGAGAAGAGGTACAATTCTCAAATTTATACTGCACAAATGGAATTCCTTTTAAAATTATTGGTTGAAAATGGTTTGCCCTTTACTACAAGAAACATTTTTCTAACTTCTAAGTTTTTCGATTAATGAAAATGATACATGTATATAAATATAACTTCTTTAAACTATATTACCATTTAATAAATTGGGTTAATTACAAAAAAAAAAAACTCAACTATAGGGTACTTTATAATTTTAGATCCCATCTAAAAATCTTACAAAAAAAAAAAACCCCTCAACTATAGGGTATCTTACAATTTTGGTATTCTGTCGCTATTGAAAGGAGAATGACCGAATAGCGACGAAATAGTGATGAAATGACCGAATAGCGATGGAGTACCAAAATTATAAGGTACTCTATAGTTGAAACTCTTTTTTGCAAGATTTTTAGATAGGAACCAAAATTTTAAGGTACCCTATATTTGAGGCATTTTTTTGTAATAAATCCTAATAATTTTTTTTATTAACTTATTGAGTACTAATATTTTCCTAAATTTTTATTCAAAATATAAGTAATAATATACCCTAATATTATTAAAAACTATATGAAATAGTTCATAAAATGACATATCATTGTTCATACCAGTGGAGGAGACAAGACCCTAAAATTAGGAGTAAAGATTTTAGTATCAAAATCTACGTGATTATTATTGGATTAAAATTTAAAAACAGATACTTAAAATAAATTAGGAGGATCACTATTATAATTTATATATATATATATATATATATATATATGAAGGAATATGTGGGGTTCATAAAGCTAGCAAAGCGATTGCAAGAAAAGTATTGCAAACAGGTTATTTTTGGTCAAGCATCTTTAAAGATGCTCAAAGCTAGGTCAAACGATGCCTGCAATGTCAGATACATAAAAGAATGATATGGCAACCTGCGTCTAAACAATCTCCGATTGAAGTATCATGGCCATTTGGCCAGTGGGATTTGTATATTTTAGGTCCATTCCCCTAAGGTAAGTGACAAATGAAATTTTTCGTTGTTGCAGTCGATCATTTCTCCAAATGGATAGAGGTTTAACCTTTAGCCATTATCCTAATTGAAAGAATAAAAACATTTACTTGGAAGGAGATTATCTGCAGATATGGCTTGCCAAAAGTCTACATTACAGATAATGAAAAGCAGTTCAATAGCTCTATATTCAGGTCCTTTTATTCCAATTTGAAGATCGATTTGAGATTCACCTCAGTCACTCATCCACAGACCAATGGCATGACTAAAGTTTCCAATCGAACAATCCTAGAAGGAGGAAAGAAAAGATTGAAAAATGCTAAAGGAAATTGGATTGAAGAATTACAGAGTGTCCTATGGTCTTACAGGACTTCTCTAAGAGAGGAAATACATCAGATGCCATTTTCTTTAGTATACAGATCAAAAGCAGTTATACCTGTAAAAATCAAAATTCCATCTTATAGGTTGACACTTTTTCCAAGTAAGAGAATGAGCAAGAAAGAAGACAGGACCTCGATCTCATTGAAGGGAAAAGAGAGGATGCCTATATAAAGATTTCAGCCTGCAAGAAAAAATTGCTAGATATTATAACAACAAGATAAGGCTCCAGACTTTCAATGTTAGAGATTTGGTCTTGAGAAAAGTAGAAATTGTCATAGGAAACGTGGAAGTTGGGAAACTCACGCCCAACTAGGAAGACCTTTGTGAAATGGCAAAAGTGCTAAGTAAAAGCACATACATGTTAAGGTCAATGGATGGCTTTGAAATACCTAAATCTTGGAATGTAGAGGTGCTAAAAAAATACATGATGTAATGACAAATGTAATTCTAGATCCATAAAATTGATGCAAGCTATTTCACCAAGTATTTCGATTGAACATATATTTCCTTTGGGCTTATAATTTAATAGAAATAGAAATATAGAAAATTGTGTGAAAGAACTTTAAACAAGAAAAATTAAAAAACCAAGTACTTTGTTCAAGAGTTTTTTTGGATACAGAAGAAAATCTTAATTCTCTATGTTTACATTTTCTTCGACTTCTTTCGATTCCTCTTCGTCGATCAAAAGTTCTTGAAGTCAAACAGGGTCTTCCATAAAACTAAAATTTCCTTCGGGAAAATGCTTCTGACACTCTTGAATGATCTTAGCGATTGATCGGTGTCTAGCTAGTGTACTAGATCGGCTAGTAATATAGGGAAATATAAATTAAGATCCTAAATATTGTACCCAAGGGAACATAAATTGCTAAAAATAATATCTATATTTGAATTAAATTAATCTAAGATTGATTCCCTAGTTTTTGATTTAAAGGAAAGAACTAAACTAAATAGACAATAAAGTAAAATTAAACTAACATGAATTAAACACAAAACAATAACTGAAATTCTTTTGCTAAAGGAACTGTCCACCTCAACTTTCATTACAATGACTCAAACAAATTTAACACAAGTGATTATAGAAAAAATAGTAATAAAGCCAGATATCTTATGCAAAAATATCATTCTAAATATTTAAACTCATAGACAAATCTAACAATTAGCATAAAAATCCAGTTTTAAACTCCTAGACATCCATTAAAGTCTTTTTTTAAGCAAATTAACTTCAATCTATTCTTAGTTTAACTTTTCTTAGTGTTAATTTATCCTTACTAACACATAATTACACCTTAACTCAGAATAGAATCATGCATTAATACTAATGAACCAACCCAAGAGCATGCATACCAATAGTTATGCATAAATCAATCATCAACTATTAATTCAAATAAGTCATCAATCAAATTATAAATAACCAAAGGTAAGAATTTATCCAAAACTAAGAAATAATCAAACTTGCATTGAATTAAAGTTCAGAATAAAGTCATTACAATAAAAGTATAAGGGTTCAAGTTTTTCCTGGCAAAAGAAGAAAAACTACCTACCAAACATGATGAAAACTAAATGAACAATCAAAGTAAAGAGATATAATACTCATGAAGCTCCAAACTTTGTTCTTGATGACTTCAATAGAAAGCTTCAGTCTTTTAGAGAATTGTAACCTAAGAAAATAAGAAAACTAAACTAAAACTAAACTAACACTAATGTACAATTAATTAAAGAAAACTAAAACTAAACAAAAAATAAAATTCAAATTCTAGCCCTCCTTCTTCCTAAATTTTGGTGCTTTAATGCTTTTATAGTTGAATTATATTGCCAAAAGAAGAAGTTTTGCCTTTGTAAACTTCCTAAACCAAGTTGTAGAAGAATTCATCTTAAATAGGAAGTCTTTTATTGTGTTTCCTTATTAATCACTCGGGAGAGTGGCCTTGATGCTCGGGAGAGTGACCATTATGCTCGGGAGAATGGACTTTATTGCTCGAGAGAGCAACTTTCCACTGCCTTTCACATAACTTCACTTAGGTGAGTGCAAATTTCACTCTGGAGAGTGCCAAATCACTCAACCGAGTGAAGAAATCACTCATTCGAGTGATTCATGGCTGTCTCCCACAAATGAAAGCCAAAATTCTCCTTAATTCTAATTTTGTTCCTAACTTTCTCCCTTTTGCACTTTAAGCCCTTTTTCCTTCAATTTGGCCATAAAAAATACCAAAATTTAATAATTAGTCCTAAAAACACATAAACTAAATAATTAAACTAAATTGACTCAAGTAAACACCTAAAATATACTAAAAATATAGTATGATTCACTCTTATCAAATACCCCACACTTAGTTTTTGCTCGCTCCCAAGCAAACTTGAACAAATCAACTTCTCAAAATAATCAAACTTAAACAAAGAATTATACAGTTCAAAACCAAGCTTAGCAATTAATAAGGGCACTTAATAAAATTTCAATTAGAATAAATTCAAACAAGACAATATGAGCTAGTTTTCATATGTGTGTGTGCAAGGCCAAAACGTTTTAAGTATTTTCAAAACTCAAAATACCAATGTGAATTCTTAGTTAAGCTTGAGAATTGATGTACAACTAAGTGTAACTGCGATTTTGCACTTAAAATTCAAGAAACACCATAAGCCTCTCCTTTAGCACCGGAACCCGAAGGTCATCTCTGCTAAATAATTCAAAAGCAAACTTAAAATCACTTAGGTCTTAATTCGATTGTAATGGAGTTATGGTATTGGTTATCAAAGAATGGATAAAGATAATTAAAAAGAATAGTCACTCTATGATTAAGATAGACTACGATTCAAACTTTTAAATTTCTAAGCACAAACCCATTTTTTCATATTTGTTTGTGCAAACCCATACACATCTTAAGTACTTTTAAGTCACACATGCTTTCCCTTGTAAATACCCCACACTTAAGATTTTTGCCATATATGCTAGCTTTATTGCTTTTTCTTTCTTTTCTTTTCTTTTCTTTTCTTTTTTCATGCTAGCTTTGATGTTGGCAATTCAAGAAAAATGGTTAATTACAAGATAAATTATCACTATTTTCTTGATTTTATCAATAGCCTTTGACAATAGTACCAAAAATGTCTTACTACACCCTTTAAAATACCTAACAAAATTAATTCATCCAATCTTAGAGTGGCCAATTCTAGAAGGGAAAGATAAAAGCTCTTTTTAGGTTATATGGTTAATAATTGAGTGTAAAAAGAAAAATAAGATGGCACGCATTAAGCACGCCTCATTAGGCTTAAAGTGGCTAACAAGGGTCAATTATTTCAAAAAGGTAGGCAAACATTCTTTTTATAACTTAACAAAAATAATTGTGCCTAGATCACTTTTCAAGTTGCTTTGCATTGCTTTTATACTTCGAAGGGTGATGAAGAAGGTTCTAGTATTCTAAAATTCTTAACTCAACTATTTCAATGCATTGTTTTTCTTTAGTTTCAAAAACTGGTCTTTTGTGCTCAAAAAGTGGAAACTAATAAATATAAATCTAGTTGAATGTTAAACTAGATAAAATCCATTAAACAACATGCTTGCCTTAGTGCTAAACCAAAATTTTGAACAATGCACATTCTAAGTTTAAGTTCAATAAGTTCAATTTTTAAGGATAAACTGGGGCAAACAAAGTTTAGTGCAAGATAAATGACAAAATTGAATTAACTATTTGATTAGAATGCAAACTACAAACTAAACATGCAAACTTCAAACCAAACTAAACAATCTAAAACAAAAACAAAATAATTGAAACAAAACAATTAAAACAATTCATGAGTAAGATAAGAGAACTCCCTTGAATTGATCTTTAAAATTTAGCATAGCTGAGTTCTATCCCCCTCTTTAAAATCTTATCGTCCTTAGCAAAGTAGCAAAAGTATCAGCTCATTATACAAATTTTAACAAACAAGTAAGTGCCTAAGAGAAATGGAGACAATAACAATACTACACTTAACTTAAAGCAATATTAGCACAATCAAAGAACCACATTCAAGCCAAAAGGAGACATGAGATCAATAAAATTGAGTGAATAATTCCAACATGCCTATAGAACTAAGATAGTGTAGAAAACAAGGCTTAATAATCATGGAATGCGTAAAATTAACATGTCATCAAGTGTATATAAAGTGAGTGAAAGCATTAATAATCATGGTCAAGTGAAGAAATGCACCTAGTTCAAAAACAAACGCTTGAATGCTCAAAGCGTAATATCAATATATTGCATGATGAATATCAAGTGTGTGGATGTATAATCTCAAGTCTAAGGGTGATTGATGATGGTTTAGCTTGATAAGATAAAGAGAAAGGTTTTAAATTGGTCATTGATCAAGAATATATGAAGCGCAAAATAACTAAGCCAATTTAAATGCAATCTCAACCAATTTTAAGCCAATCTATCAACATTCTCACACAATAAGTAAACGAAGTGCATTGTGCAAGCAAGTGTAAAAAATTCAAACTTGAGATAGGCTCTAAGCAATCCTATGTATAAGAACATCACACTCCCAATCCAATTCAAACCAAATAATATAAATATGTCAATTAAAGAATTGAGCAATGCAAAATGTACTTACTTGAAAAGAATGGAGATGGAAATTAAAGAGAAATTATAACTTGATGTGAGTGTCTTAAGTAAAGAAGTGTGTGAATTGATTGAGCAATGAAGTACATCATGTTTTCATCATAAAAGTCGTAATTAACCTTACCATGCACATCATACAATCATTAATAAAAATCAAGTCATCCCATATCATGCTCAACTAAATGTATAAAAATTGATGTATCAAAATTGTCGAATAATGATTTGAATGAAATATAGGGTTCTAGGATTAGATAACATGGCAGTCTGCTACTCGGTTAGTGGGCGGGGTTAAAGGGTGATGCCCCTTACAGGATTCCTGAGGGGCAGCGCCCCTTGAAGCTTTAAAGCAACGAGGATCTCAGTAAAAATTTTCTTCCCAAAACCCTACTCTGCATCTCTGAAAAAAATCAAAACTGTCATTCATAGCAACAATTGTTTAATCACATCTATCCAAATAATAAACACAAGTAAAATGCAAAACGAAATAAGTGACAGTATACTTACTTGAGCAATGAGCAAGGAAATGATGCAAACTAAATTTAAACTTTAAGTTTCTTAGGTAGAGGTGCATGCTTGGATGAGGGAGATGTGTTTTATGTGAGTGAGTGCAAGTGAACTTGTGAAAGAGTGAATGGCAAAATGGGAGAGTGGGTTTTTAAAGGAGGGCCACTCGGATGAGTGAATAATCACTTGGCCGAGTGAGTGGTCACGGCACAAAGAGGGAAGAAAGACGACACCTAAAAACAATTATGTGAATGAACCAAAGGTAAACACCCAGGAGAGTGGAAAAGACCACTCGGGAGAGTGATGAAGTGCTGCATTTAAAGGCTAAGAAAAGGCTTAAAACACTTAGGAGAGTGTTTTTTCACTCAGGGGAGCATTTAAGCACTCGAAAGAGTGAGATGGTCACTCGGCCGAGTGGCCCAAAGCTATCCTCTCTCTGCAAATTTTTTCTTCTTCATTTTCAACCTTAAATCCTTCATTAGACATAGTTTACAATATTTGCTCAATTCTTATCTTATTTCAACCCTTTAATCTTTTAAGAAAACCTCCCAAAACCTCATCAAGTTATGATTTCCAACTCACTCAAATAAATCAATTCTCACTCAAAGTTGTTTTAAAACCATGTATAACAGTATAAATCTTATAAACCAGTTACAAAACATCTCAACTATACCATGAATCCTAACCCACTTAAAGTTTTACCTTGAACAATCAATCTTTTTTCACTCAAAATCGTGCCAAAACAATATGCAAACCCAAAATCTAGTTGAATTACATATCAAATTCACTCTCAACTCAGCAAATGAATAATTTTCTCTTTAGTTCATAAAATCTCAAACAAATAAAATCGGACTTACACTTAAACAATGAAAACAAACTAAAGGAGCACTCAAATAAATCAAAATAAAATCAAAAGTTTAGTATACTCTCCCTAAGTTCATGAAGCACATAAAAATAATGAAAGATTATACCTCACTAATGAAAAAAATACTCAAAAGGCATAAATCCTCCTCAAGTTAAACTAAATTCCAATTTCCTTTTATTGGCACAAAAAAAAAATCGTATTAACTCTTTAATGACCCTTGAAGCACATTTTAGAATGTAATAATTAAGCATAAATATCCTTAGAAGAAGCCTCTTTAATTCTTAAACTCATGAATGACACACATAAAAGACCTAAGAAAATAGAATAAACTACAAATAAGAAAGCAACTTATCAAAAATAACACACAACTCATAAAAAAGTTAATGAAAATTTAAAGAGAAGGGTTAGAGGAGTTTTGGTTTATTGAGTCGTAGCTCGACTCATGTTACTCTCTGGAGGTCAAGTTTGCGATCCAAATGTTGGTTTCTCCGGACTTTGATCTTTATTTTCTTCCTTCAGTAGGAAAAACTTGTCAAAGTTTATCAAAGCTGAAAATTTCATATCCTCAATAAAATATGACTTCTCCTTTGACTCTTAAAAAACGAACTCTACTGGTGCTTCTAGCCTAAATAAATTCTTCAAGTGGACTGAATTCCATGTTTTCACTTGAGAATTGAACACTTTTTGCTCCTTTGGTGATAAATTCTTCACAAGAAGTGCCAATACACATTCCAAATGAATACAAGGCTTGTCTTCATATATGAATTGTTCATTTTCTTCCTCATGCTCCTCAAAACTACAATTTTCCCTATCCATCATTAATGAATGATTTGTTTCCTCCTCCTTACCACCATCACCTTGAAATTTCAATGAAACACTCGAGAGTTCTTGTTTAGATTCCATTCTCTCAATCCCTTCTTCTTTATCTCTCAATAAACTCTCTTGATTCTTGATTGTTTCCTCTTGAGTCCTTAATTTTTCTTCTTGAATTCTAAATTTTTTCTCTTGAATCCTTAATTTCTCCTCTTGGATTTTTAACTTCTCCTCTTGAAGTCTACAGTTCTCCTCTTGACTTCTTAACTTTTTTTCTTGACTTCTAAATATAGCCTCCCACTCATCTCTTTCAGCTAAAAATTTATTATCATTATGCAAAAGCAAGTCAAAAAGAAATTGATTTTTTAAGTTACAAGCCTCATTTGAATATTGCAATTCTTGAATCTTTCTCTTCAATTCTTCCATTTATGCTCTGAAAACCTATGGATAATAAGATTCTTCAACAAAGGATGGTGGTGAATAAGGACTCGGTGCATGTGTACGATGGGTAATCAAATAGATTGGAGTTCGGGTCTTCATTAGCATATCTTGACTTATTTTGAAGCTATGTTCTAGTCTTCAACGGCATGTAATCTGAATTTTATTTATCACATCAAGCCATGTGTTACAATTGCTTAGAATGAGGAGCTCCTCCATCCTTTTGAAGAGGCAGAGGTTAAGGAAGCTTTATTTTCAATGCATCCCAATAAAGCCCCAGGCTTTGATGGATTTAATCCGGGATTCTTTCAATCTCAGTGGGAAATTATTGGTCCAACCATATCATCTTTTATCCTAGATGTGCTTCATACTGGTAATATGCCTATTGAACTTAATGAAACTATTATTGTTTTTATCCCAAAAAATAAGCAACCAAAATTTATCTCTGAGTTTAGACCCATTTCACTGTGTAATGTAGTTTATAAAATTCTCTCAAAAATGGTTGCTAACTGCATGAAAGCTTTATTGAATGTGATTATCTCGGAGAATCAGAGCGCCTTTATTCCGGGAAGGTTGATAACAAATAATGCTTTTCTTGCATTTGAAGTTGGACATTACCTTAATCGTAGCTCCCGTGGTAGTATTGGAACTATTGCTATGAAGTTAGACATGAAAAAAGCCTATGACAAGATGGATTGGCGTTATTTGAAGGGAGTCTTAGAGAAATTGAGGTTTGATAGTAAATGGATCAATATCATTATGATGTGTATCACTTCTATCTCTTATCATGTGTGCTCCAGTGGTCACTCTATGGGTCTAATCTTTCCTCAAAGGGGTTTGAGACAAGGGGATCCACTATCTCTATATTTATTCATTTTATATATCCAAGGTCTTTTTGAAGCTTTAAATGATTTGGAGAATAGGGGCTTGATTCAAGGTTGCAAGGTAGCCAGAACTGCACCAGCCATTAGTCATCTCTTTTTCACGGATGACTCGTATCTTTTCTTTAAAGCAATGTTAGATGAGGTAATGGAGATTAAGAACTGTCTTTCTAATTATGAAATTGCTTCAAGTCAGTCAGTTAATTTCCAAAAATCATTTCTGGAATTCAGTAAGAATGTTGATCGATTTATGCGTCACCTTTTTTGTGATCTTTTAGGGATATCAGCCTCTCAGCATTTGAAGAACTATCTTGGCATGCCAATGTATGTGGGATAAAACAAAAGTCAAGTTTTTGCTTTTATTAAAGACAGAATCTGAAAATGCCTTAGTCATTAGAGGAATAAGTTCCTGTCATGGGGCGGTAGGGAGATCCTTATCAAGTCAGTTCTACAATCGATTCCATCTTATATCATGATTATATTTCTCATCCCTAATAACATTTGTGATTCTATTCACCGGATGTTTAATAAATTTTGGTGGCAATCAATTGGTTCTAGCTCAAGAGGCATCAACTGGGTAGATGGGATCTTTTATGTGCCTCGAAAAAATTGGGAGGGCTCAATTTCAAAAATGTTAAAGAGTTCAATGTCGCGCTATCGGGAAAACAATTTTGGAGAATCCTAACCAATCCTAGCTCTCTTGTTTCACGAGTCCTTAAAGCAAGATATTTCCCTAACAACAATCTCTTTCAAGCTCAGTTGGGAAGAAGGCCCAGTTACACTTGGAGAAGTATATTGGCGGCAAAAGACTTGGTTACTCATAACTTAAGGTGGAGAGTGGGGTTCGGTGAGCAAATTCTGATATATAAAGATGCTTGGCTGATTGATCCGTTGAATCCAAAAATCATCTATAATTCGGTACCGGCTCTAGTTCACTTTTCGGTCTCTACCTTATTAAATGGTAACTCTTCATGAAATGTCCCTTTAATTCTAGAGAGTTTTTGCAGAAGTGATGCTGAAAGAATACTTCAAATTCCTCTTGCCACTTTGCCTTGTCAAGATGTTATGTTTTGGCCTTTAGAAAATATGGGCTAGTATACAGTGAAGAGTGGATGTCGTGCATTACATGGCATGGTTCAGCCTCTGTTGAATTGTAATTTTAATTGGCAACGACTTTGGAATCTAGCCTTGCCCCTCTAGGTACTAGAAACAATCTATTTCAAAGACATGCAGTAGATTCCTATTTGTGTCCTTTTTGTTCTCCACCTTCTACTGAAACAGTTCATCATGCGTTATTTTCATGTCCATCTTCTCAAGCGATTTGGCATGAAAGTCCACCAGGCTTGTGTTTTGATATCAATGCTTCTTTGGACTGTATCATTGGTAGCTGGTTTGGGTCTTTGCGTCTGGATGAGATTCATCAAGCTTTATTTTTTATATGGTCTATTTGGTTCAAAAGAAACAAATTTGTTTGGGAGTAACATATAATGAGCAATGGAGCAGTCTTTCGTATGGCTAGATGTTCTTTTTCTTAGTGGAAAGTAGTGCATCATAAGGATTTTAATTTAAACAACTCTCTTTTTCTTCCTTCGTTGGAAGCTTGGACTCCTTCTCCTATTGGTTACATTAAATGCAATACTGACACGGCCTTATTCCAATATAAAAATCGTGTTGGCTATGGTTGGATTTGTAGGGATTCTTTCAAGAATTTTATTGTTGCTCAACATGGTTCTTTTTCTTGCCCTCTTGATTCACTCATTGCGGAGGCAATGTCAGTCAAGGAAGCTTCAAGGTGGTTAAAGGAAGAAAGGTTTGATCAAGTGCAAATTGAAACTGATAGTCTTATTCTCTATCAAGTGCTGTCCTCTCCTGCTCTGAATAATTCTCATTTTGGACTTTTAGTTCATGATTGTATTTCTTTAAGTTTTTCTTTTAAAAGTTGTTTATTTTCTTTTATAAGAAGGTCTGGGAACGACCTTGCCCATTTGTTAACTAGGACCTCTGTTGCTTTTCAGGAAGTTAGATTTTAATTTTCTCCTCCTTGTATTCAGCAGTTGCTTTAATAAAAAGGGTCCATTTTCTTTAATATATATATATATATATATATCGCTAATTAATAGAATAGCAATATATAATAATATAAAAATAATAAAAAATATTTTAATAAATTATAATAATTATTTTATAAAATTGATATTAATTAATAATTTTATTAATTTTTTTATAAAAAACTGAAGGTTGTCGCATTTCACTTAACAGAAAGGCGTCGGATTTTGGCGGTAGCTAGTGTAAATGCAGTAAAATTATTGAAGTTGGTAGATGGCAGTGGTGCAGGGCAATGGATGAAGTCCCGAATTTTGCTCAACATGCCTATAATTCTCGATTCATGCTAAGCATGTCTGGTTAATTATGATTATTTAAATAAATTATCCATTATTTTTTAAAAAGAAAAACAGATGTAATGCTATGACTTAACCTTCAAGTTACGTAGTTTCTTCAATATTTTTGTGTTATTTAATGGGCGACTAATTGAGCAGAAAAGCAGTGACTTGCGATTGCGTGCTTCACTACTTTCGAGTTCTCTCTCGATTAAATCAAGCAACAGCTCATGACTTTCACCCCATTGGCCTTTATATTATTGCTCATCACGCTACCTAATTGTAGCTATAAATATGTCAGCACCATCAGCTTAATATTCTATTTCCAGGACTTGAAACTTTTATTTGAAAACTGAGCTACTGACTCATTGGCAATCCTTTTACTCCCCTCAGTGCATTAAAATTTCATATAGACGAAGAGAAATGTAATTAATATTGTTAAGATATACACTCTCTCTGATATGGTAATTAATTTTTCTAGGCAAGAATTTTCCTAGAAATTAATGTTATTTCAGCACGTTTAATAGGAACATATTATAAGACATTAAAAATGAAATCAACATGAATAAAATGATTTCATTTTATGTTTTATTTAGCTTAAATTACGACAACACCTCCCAGACTCATTCGGGTTTGGTTTTGGGCTGAGTTGTTGGAGTTGACCTGAATAGCTCTAGTCAAAATTCCAGATGGGGTAAAGAATGAAGCAGAACCCAAGGCCCAAAGATACTATATTTTCTGGATTCTAATTAATTAATCTTTCTCCGGTCTGCACAACTTCTCAAAGTTTTACCAAAACAAAGAAACTTTTCCAATGGAGGAAGTAGCAAATGGATCATCACACCTCTTTGAGGAGTTGATTTTATAAATATCACCAACACACACTAAATTCATATAAGAAAGAAAATTTTGTAATGTTAAAATATTGAACGGATTTTTTTTCCCTGAAAAAAATGAAAAATAGATGTTGACAATTTACATAGAATATAAATTGATATGCGGCAATTTACGACAATATTAAGTTAAAGGAGAAGTCACATCAACAATACATATGATATATGACAATATTTATTTGAGTGTCGTAATATTTGACTGAATACTAATATAAGTTATTGTATATCAATGTGTACTATTAGAGTGGGATTCTGATATTAGATTTTGATTTTTTGCGAAAGTTATTCTGATTGAAAACAAATATCAATTCAACTATTTAATGGTAACAAATAAAAATTTGTTGATTTTAGTGTTAATTGATTGCAAGTATTGTAAGGCCCCTACATGTGCTGTCAAGTATATGAGTGAATAGCATGATAGGAGTAGTAATGAAATATGAAATAGGATATAAAAGGTATTAACGCAAAGACAGGAGTAATTTGGTAATTTAATAATTTGAAATGCACATGCACATCTAAAGGACCTAAAGTATGAATTAAATTGGAATAACTAGTAAATATAAGGAAAGATTGAGAAGATAAATAATGTGAGGGAGTTATGTGAAAGTTTTCCTAGAGGCCACAAGTGGGCCAATCGGAGAGTGACATGTGATCTTCTAAAAGAAGAAAAGAAAAGTGTGATGAAATAAGCAGCCGACCATAGGGCCTTCATTTCCAGCAAGTTTCTTTAAAAAATTTTGCCAATTTCTGTAACATCCTAATGCCTCTCAGGACTATTATGAGATATTACAACCATTATAAATCATATCAATTTAACAAATATAAACAAAACTGTATAATTCAATTGATCTTGATACAAACCATATATTATTACCTTAAAATCTTTATAACAAAAATAAAGTTGATTACATGGATAAATCACACTCAAACTTAGCTAGATATACAATCAAGAATTTTACAAAGTATAATGCTTTCTATGATCTATATTAAATCTTCGGGAGATTCTTCACGGTTGCCATAATCTTAGTCTCCGGAACATCTTCAACTTGAAACCTACTCAAGAAACATATAACTAAGTCATTAAAAATAATAGTTCACTAAGTATAACTCGAAACAAACCTATTTAATTCATAACTTTAATATTTTGTTCTACCATGTGCATTACTAAGTTTAGCTAGCATTAAATTTAACTATTTAAAATTATTCTTAGGTGTATGAGCAAATCAACTATCCACTCCTATTCAACTGCATTCACCAATCGTTTAATTCCACTCCATTCGAAGTAAGATCACATAGAATTTTCCTTTGCTCTAAAGTTGCTACTAACCCTTAAAACTCTTTTATAAGTCACTTATCTAACTTGCCACTAATCACTCAAATATTTAATAATACATCAACATTTGGTTTGAACTCAAAATTAGTATCCCAAAATTAGGAATCAGAACCACGTAGTTCTAAACATTCAACTTGTTCTTTCCATTAGTTATCATATAACATATGAGCTACACATATCAATTTCGCTTACTCTTACATTACCATCACTACATATTCAAGTTTCACATATACATTAGGTGAATACAAATGTTAGGGTTAACAATGACATTCACTAAGATACCAATGATTCTCTAATTCACAATCATTTATATTATCATGCTCACATCACTTTAATTACACTATAATCACTTTTGTTGCTTGAACTCAACATAGGCATGGATAATAAGAATACTAAATACCAAATGGGTATCAAATCACTAGACACCATCATGGTGCCACATAAGTTACCAAAAGGTAATGGATTACTAGATATTATTGCGGTGCTAACACTAGATACCAAAAGGTATTAGATCACTAGAAACCATTATAGTGCCAACATTAGATACCAAAAGGTATTCACTACTAAAAAAATGCAAAATAGCAATGACATTGATACTTTTTCATTGCCAAATCAGTTTAGTGACAACTTAGCGATGACAATCTTTTTGAAACAAAAGTTGTCATAACAGAATTTAGAGAGGACAGCATGTTGTTGCCAAATTTTAGCGAGGACTAAATATTGTTGCTAAATATTTGTCGCCATATCGCTACGATAATATTCTCGTTAAATTTTATGATGACAATCACTACAAAAAAAGGCTTATTAGGGACCACAATTTATGGATAAGTCAACTTTTTGGTCCTTAAAAATATACTAATAAGGACAAGATTTTTACCCGGTCACTTATTCTCAATTTAGTATTAATCAATGGTGAGGAGATTAAATATCATCCTAAATAGGAGCCATATTCAGTCCTTAAAACTAGTAAAAAGGTGGGACAAAGCTACACAACTCCTAAAGACAAAAAAAAAAGGACACTTAGTAAAAGATGAATTTCTCTCTTTCTTTTTTTCTTCTTTATCTTTGCTTTCTTAGAAAAAATGTCGTGCCCTAGCCCCAACTTAGGCAGCTTTTTTGATTTGCACCACTTTCCAACTTGGCTACTCTATTAATGGAAGACACAGTTGAAGGATTTGACGACAACTACGATAGAGAATGTGAATATGTGGTTTAGCACCACCACGCTGTTGCCACTTCTTAGAGTAGTGTCTGTCGATTCATTTCTTAGCCACTACCGCTACTGTACAATCATTTTTTCCTATTTAATTTACATATTAGTAATTATCAATCTAAGATTTGCTTTTAATAATCGATTTTGATTCTTAAATTCACAATTTAGTACCAATTTTTGATAATTCGTGCTATTAATCTGAGAATTGTATTTAGAAATTTGTTCCTATCGGTGGCAGCTCATTATATAGTGCATTTCTTTCTTTTATGGACCTCTTTCATTTCATCTCTTTAGATCTCTTTCACTTTTTAATTTTCTGGGATTTCATTACATAATGCACTATTTCCTTTCATTTTTATCAATTTTTGGTTAATTTCATTGGAATTTCTAATTTATTATTCATTTTTCTTCTTTTTTGAAGATTATTCTTGATGGGGTTGTAAAAAAAAATTCATTACTGTTTTAGTGCACTTGTATCAACCTCACCAATTATTATTGCTTATTTTGGGTTTAAGAAGAAGCCTTTTCATCTTCTTGGGCTCTCCACAGGTACTTATTTCTCATATCACTTGTATTGGATAATGATAACTTTGATTTGGTGTTTAATTATAGTGCATTTTTATCTATATTTATGCCTCATTTTACGTGTTTTTCATGTTTTGAGTGTTAAATTTCTCTTTTTATGCCAAATAGGATTATATTAAGATTTGTGAAGTTTTTGTGTGTTTAATTGTGCAATTTTGACTTTTGTGCAGAAAAATTGATTTGTGCTTGGCTGAAATCGTTTGTCTCAGTCGTGTGCCTTACAGATTCAGACAACGCATTGTTTCACTAAAGGACTTGACTGAGACCATTTGTCTCTGCCGTGTCTAATGCAAAGTTCGAGAATAATTTAGTTTAGAAGGGCATGTACGGTTGAGACACTACTAAAGCTACACTATTTTTTTAACCGATTAGACTTAGCTAAAACCATTTGTCTCAGTCGTGTCCCTCTGCAGACCAGTATAAAAGCTGCATTGTATCTAGCTTTAAAGATGATCTTTTTAGGTTTTGGAAGTTTAGGTTTTTGTTTGTAGTTGTAGTTTATAGTTTCTTAGATTTCTAGGATTTTATACTTAGCATACATGGTTTTACTTGTAAAAATTACATTTTTACATAGATTTACATTTACAATACAATAAATACATAGATATAGCTTAGTTTTATAAAGTAAAGTTACAACTTTCAATCATGTTCAGCTTGGAGAAGAAGAGAAGAAGCCACTATAACTTCAGATCTACATTCCAAAATGGGTTTAAGAGTTTCTTCTTTCCTTTTCTTTGTTGTTTTCATTATGTGTAGTGAGTTGTTCTTTAATCCTTTAGGGATCTTTAAATCCCTTACTCATGTAAGATACTGAACTTATTTGCTTATATATATATATATATATCAAATGTTTCTTTTCCCTTGTACTTATTTTAGTATGGATGTTATTCAAGTATTTATGCTATTAATCTTATTCAAGTTGATAGATTTATGCTTACTTAATCTATATATCATGAATGCTTTATTTTTGCATATATATTTTGTAGTTTTGATGGCATTTCCAGAATAAGAGCTATTAGATTTAGGGTTTATGTGTTGCAGATTTAGAAATAGAGAGGAAAATGAATGGGTATTGAATTGGTTGGCTCTGAAATGGGAAACTAGTTCATATCTAGATTTTGGGACCCATGCTTATATTGACTATCAGATTGGCTCCGGTATGAAAAATCGGGTCGTTAAAGTAGTCTACTTTGGAATGTGAAACTAGGGGTTCAGATGGATTATCCACATTTGAGATATATTAATGTCACTACAAGAAAATTGCAATTTAGCAACGGAAAATGTCAAATTTCCATTGCTAATAAAAAATAGTAACGGAAATTAGCAATGGAAACTTTGGTTGCTAATCCGGTGGTTGCTATTTTTAGCAACGGAAAATTTATTCTGTTGCTAAATTTAGCAACGGAAAATGAATTTCGTTGCTAAATTCAACCAATGCTTGATTCGGTGAAATGGTCAATTTTAGCAACGGAATAAGGATTTCTGTTGCTAAAATTTGCAACGGAGTTCCGTTGCTATTATTAGCAACGAAAACCACTCTCCGTTGCTAATTTCACCCACCACTGTAAAAATTAACGACGGTTCTATCCGTCGTTAATCCGTTGGTAACAATTATTATAATTTTTTAATATCAACTTGCCTATATAGAACTAACAACAGTCAAAGACCTTGTAATGAAAATGAAGAAAAACAAATACTACAAATGGCATAACAGCAAATATAAAATAACAACTCAAAATGGTGAGAGTTTATTTAATATTGTAACAAAAATTACATTATTGTGTCTCTATTATGTCTCACTCAGCTAAAATATAGTAATATTTAATGAAAAAGGACACATAGCAACAGTGCATGTTCAACAAAAATGAGCTCTCCTCATCATATAACGTTTTTGTCCTTGCAATAACATCAATAAAAGGTTAGCTTTCTAAAGAAGAAAAAGAAAAAATGGAAGGAAGATTAGCAATTCAAAATATAATTAAGAAAAAAGATTATTATCTCTTTATAGTGAAGAGATTCTTTACACAAAAGGCTAGCAATAGAGTTGTTGTTCATGTAACTAAGCAACCTATAGTGAAGGGATCCAGTAACTTGATTGAAACCTAAATTATTTAAAATTTGACTAATATAACTCAACTTATTATATACTAAAAGTTATCATATATTTATAAAGTGAGAAATTATTTTACCCTATATGAGTTAATCCATACATAGTTTCTGTTTTTGAAAGGCTTAGCGGTAACGTGCTAAGGGGCATTGCATACAAAGCATAATGAACAAGTTGCATTTTCCTATTTAGAAGGAAAAGGTATATAGTTGAATTATAAATAATAGATCTTACATCTCAGAAATCTAACTATAAACTGTCCGGAGCTATCAAGTATAAATTGGTTGAAGCTACGGTTCTCCAATGAAGGATTTGTAGAAATTGATAAATCTAAACTACCTACTTATTTATAAATAAATGTTTATTTTTATTTATTCATTACTTATTTATAAATATATTTTTATTTATCTTTTAACACAAAAATTGAGAAATTTATTTATAAAATTTAAAAGTGAAGAATTTCACCTGTTGAAGGCAATACAAGATTGAATTGTAATTTTGGGACCTAAAAACGTAACATAATGTAGAAGATTAGATGCTTTCTCCATTGCTAACCACTTACATAATGTATTATTTTAACAAAAATAAATAAATAAATAAAATAAAACAATCAGCAATTTATCTCATTATTAGTACTACTAAAATCAGGATTTCATGTTTCTCTTCCCCTTACTAAAAAACAGATTGGTTGTTTATTGCTACTTTATATGATATATCAACCATAACATTGACAACATAAGTATAGTAGAGACACAATAATTTTACCAAGCACATATAAACTGTATTAATAATTCCTTGATCTGTACCTCCACAATTACACGTTGAAAATGCACAAAAATGCAAAATCCATTGTCTTCAACCATGGAACCTTTGATGCTCTTGGTCTTCTCTTTCAATATTTTCAGTATCTGCTTACTAAAACAAAAGTTATTGATAGAAAATAGCAGCCCAAGAAGGACGAAGATGGGGGGCCCAGCATATCATAAACTAGTGGGCTTTTTTTATGACTGAAGTTTGTTCATAATGATAATTAATCTAACTATTTTTCACAAAATAAAAGGTATCAAAAAGACAAACTGAAATAAAATGATCCTCCATACCATTTTCCATTCAGGATCAATTGCCATTGCAACATTGATGAACTCATTGTCTAAAAAGGGGACTCTAGCTTCCAATCCCCAAGCAGATGTTGATTTGTTAGCTCTTAGGCAGTCATATTGATGAAGGACCAATGATGAATCCAATCCATCGGACAGCAGAACACCAAATGGCACATCAGTCATTAGCCTTTTAATCACAGCCTGCAAGTTTATGAAGAAGAAAAGATGTAAAATTAAACATTGACCAGTGAAATTTCCTTCTCTTTTCCTACTTTCTCCATCTACACCATTTCCTCTCTCTACAAAAATTCACATTCCACAAGAATTTTCAACAATTCATTTACCAATTCATGATTTATAGCAAATCCCAACAATTATATAACTATAAATTCACTTAATTTCCAACAATTCCATTTTTCCCCAATTAATCAAAATCCTAAATATAAAATACATCATCTCTACCTCATATTTTCACCATAAATCAATAATTAAGAGTGAATACATGCTTACCCAACTAAAGAGAGAGAGAAGCAACACAAAAAGAAGATGGAGTGGAGGAAGAGCCAAACCCACTTTGCTGCCACGCAAGGAAGAGGAAGAGAAAAGAAGAAGAAAAGAAGAAGAAGAAGAAAAAGGAGGAGGCAACGATGGCGACGGCAACGGTGGTGGTGGCCAAACCGAGCAAAAGAAGAAGAAGAAGAAGAAGAAGAAGAAGAAGAAGAAGAAGAAGAAGAAGAAGGGAAGTGGGAGGAGGAGGCGTTGGGTTATTTGGGACCAAGCAAAAAGGAAATAATTTGGTTCCTTAAAAATTAAGAGAAATCAAATGGCCAAAACGACGTAGTTTTGGACAAATGTCCCTCTTGGTCCTCCATCTTTACTCTAATTACAAATCGATCCCAAAACTTTTTAAATATTTTTAATAACACCCAAATTTAATTATAAATCCACCACAAATTAATTTATATTTATAGTTTTTGTCAATTTTATATACAATTCGGGTTAATCCAAAAATTGGGGTATTTATAGATAAGGGCAATTATGTAAATAATTAGAAAATTAGGGATTTTTCATTTAAAATGAACATTTAATTTAGCAACGAAAAATTATTCCGTTGCTATTTTAGCAACGAAATTCAATTTCCGTTGCTATTTTTGGATCCAAAATTTTTTCGCCTCTTTGGGACCAAATTACCAACGGAAATGAGTTCTGTTGCTAAATAGCAATGGAATATTATTTTCGTTGCTAATTTAGCAACAGAAATTAATTTTCGTTGCTATTTTTTAACCCAATTTTTTTCACCTTTGAGACTAATATACCAACGAAAAATTTATCCATTGCTAGCTAATTTAGCAACGAAAATTAACAATGAAATTTTTTTTCGTTGCTATTTTAGCAACGGATTTTGTTTTCCGTTGCTATTTTAGCAACCGAAATAAAATTTCGTTGCTGTTTAGCAACCGAATATAAATTCGGTTGCTATTTTTCATTGAAAGTGAAATTTAGAAACGGAATTAGATTTTTGTGCTCACACCACTTCTTGTCAGACACTAAACTGGCGGGTACAATGAACGGTTATACAAAAGGTCACCCGATGGAGACCACAGAGACACACACATCCAGAGTTCCCATCATGAGTCACATACTCCACCCGGATTCATGGGCACATGAAGCTCACTCTCCACTCCGCCACGAAGCTCAGCCATATAATGCCTTCTTTCACTGAGGCAATCTAGTACCAATGCATGCGTGCTTCGAAGAACCTTAGGGAGTATGCATCAATGGCACGAGGGGAAGGCTTAGCCAGCATCCTAAGTTTTTCCTGCAACCAGATATGAAAAAAATGAATGATAAAAAAAGGAAAAAAAAATAAAATGAGCATAAAAGCCACTGGAATGGTTTGGTATCTGTTTTAGGCAAAAATTAGGCATAGGGTCATGTGAAAATCTATAAAAAGACACATGTTCCACCAAGAAAAGCTAGTGTAAAAACCCATAAGGGGCGTACTACCTTCAAATAATGACTACAAATACTTGAAGAAGCAAGGGACTGCCGGTGAGGATTGCGGTAGGATCAGCATGAACAACATCTAGTCTGAGTAAGGTCTCCTCCAGGATTAAGGTGAATGGAGTGATCCCCTCGCGGATATCATGTACAATATCAAATAGTTGGTAATCTCCAAAAGTATCTCCTTTGCTGGTAATGCAAAGATAATGAGCCAGGCACATAAATAGGATAACGCCCACAACGTAAGTCTCATTCCCGTTGAAATAGTACAGGTAATCGAATAGAAAGTCAAGCGACACGGGTCCTGAAGGTTCTATGAAGGCCCTGACATTGGAAGGACATATGCCTAAAGCCCCAACAGCCTCGTGGAGGTAATTAGGCATGCAATTTGGCACACATGGCAGAGTCTCGGGTGTAAAGGGGATGCCTAAGATGGTAGCATATTCTTCATGTAATGGGCATATCTCCACATTTTTAAAACAAAAAACATGAAACTGAGGATCCTAGTAACGGGTCGAGGCCATTAGCAAGTATTCGTCTAGCTTCACCCTGCGAAGAAACTTCAAATTAGAATAAAGTGACAAAATGGGATTGTCCCAAGTTGAGTAATTGTTAAGAAGCAAAGCAAGGCGCTCAGTGAAGGGAGTCATTTGGCCAAAATAAAGGGTGCAAAATAACACGAAATGAGGGAAAAGTGCACAAATGCAAAAGGAGTAAGTAGGAAGGAGGATTGCTCAAAGTGGGAAACAAGGACAATTGAAAATCCATATGGGTTACTTATAAGTTAAAGTGTACAGTCGTACACTCAGAACATACGCCGGCACACAAGGCCCAATGACCACCTGGTGAAAATGAATAGTAAAAACCATCGTGCATGGCACACACCTCATCTTGCATAAATCTAACCTCCAACATGCATGTTTTTAGCCCAGTTTTGTAGATAATTATCCACAATTTACAAAACAAAGACAGGCACAGTTTTGTAGATAATCATATGAAGCGGGAGATGTGCTTAACATGCGCGCAAAGTAAAAGCAAAGAAAGAGAAAAAGGATAGCGAGGTAAAAAAAGAAAAGAAAAAAATGGAAATACTTAGCTACCACTAATTATGACCCAAATGTACAAAAAATAATAAAAATAAATCAGGTAATAGTGAAAATATTTATTTTGAATAAGTTGTAAAGAACAATGTGTATGCATGTATATATATGCAGGTTTCTTTAATTAGGTCAGTAAATTGTATTTTGTGTTTTCAAAATCACCACTTAAAGAAAAATTTTGTATTTTGGGGTTATTTTGCATGAGTTTGGGTCAAAACCCATGCAAAAGAGCTATTCACATAGCATTTTGCATGCATGAGAACGTTTCACATTCAAAGACATTTTAAATTTGGATTTTTTTAGAGTGCATGCCCTTACATTGGATGGTATGGCCGTACACCTCTCAGGCATGCCCGTACACTCCTTAAAAGCAATAAATCAATGGTTTCTTCTTTCTTTCCTCTTCTTTCTTTCTTTTTTCTTCTTCTTTCCGACGATTCCAAATGATACCCCTCGATTTTTTGCCATTTTCTCACCACCCAAGCACTATTTTGCAATTCTAATCCAGTACACCAGTGAAGCTTTTCATTGTGTACGTTTAGAGTCTTATTTTATGGGTTTTCGTCAAGGTTTTGTTATTCTCCAAAAAGGTATGTATCTATCACTTCCATCCTTGTTTCCATGGCTGAAATAGACATGAAATTTTGTAATTTTGTTGATATTAACTACTGTGAGTATATATAACGTGTTGCTGGTGTTTGTTTTCAATTTCGTTTAAAAAGAATTGGAAAATATGTAAAGTTATGTTGGTGCAATTTAGTTAATTTCCTAGGTTTGAAGTATTTGCTTGATTCATATGGCATTACTTGTGTTTGGTAGAAAGTAGTAGGCAGTGTGTACACATTGTACAAAACAAAAAAAGCACAAACAGATAATTAAGCAATGATAACACATGAATATAATAGGTAGTGCAAGTTAATATGTGATAATCA
This sequence comes from Excoecaria agallocha, assembly GCA_037975025.1. Classification (NCBI taxonomy): domain Eukaryota; kingdom Viridiplantae; phylum Streptophyta; class Magnoliopsida; order Malpighiales; family Euphorbiaceae; genus Excoecaria; species Excoecaria agallocha. Next base: position 58,748,294 of record CM075806.1, on the reverse strand, counting down.
TTCTTTTATGTTATTCTTTATTTATTTGCATAGCTTAGGATGTAAATTCAGTAAGTAGCAATAGCATATGTTAGTTATTTGCATAGAAAATGCACATTGGTGACGATGGCATGTGAGCATGACTCATAAATGGCTATGAAAAAAAAGAAAGAAAAAAATGCGAATAATAATGACATGATAGAAATAGTGCTAATTTGTATACACCGGTCACCCCTTTTGTCATGGCTAGCTTAAGGTATAAAGTGTGCGTCAAATGTGAGGCAAAAAAAAAGAAAGAGAAGGAGAGAAGTATGAGTCATTAAGAATGTGCATGTTATTAACAAAAAGAATATGGGCATGATTTGTATATCAATATGCATGTGTGCGAATGATGATTCCTTTTTTTATACAACTCGCTTGGGTCAATGTATATGCATTTTTTATGAGTATTTTTGCATGATTGCTAGACACTCGGTGGTGGGTTAGGAGAAATAGAGAGTTGATTAGTCAATATAGCTTTGTGAATGAGTTTTATGCAGGATTGGGCCTAGTTTTTCTAAGCCGTCATGCTGTCGAAATTCAGGCACAAGTTGTTGTAATGCTTAAGCAACCTCTTTGATGAATGCAAGTTGAACTAACTATGTGATTTTGAATTATACAGAAATGGATCCCCAGTATCCAATATGGATGACACTGGAGTAGGGTAACCTATATCGTACCTTAGGAAGGACCCCATATTGCCCAGCCAATTCATGTCGAGGCATTTACTGACACGGTTGGGGCTGATAAACGAGGCGGATGCCCTGATAGCCCAGGTTGGATGGATATATTTTTATGCATGGGCATACCGAACATACCCAGAGGTGACCAGACAGTTTTTGTCTACATTTCCATACTTAAAAAACCAGAGGGCAGATGACAAAGAGGGGGTTATTACCTATTGTATTTATGGTCAAACAGTATCGATGACCCGCATGCACTTTGCTCAGATCCTGGGGTTGTCTATGGGCGAGGGAGTTATGAAACCCGAAAGATCCATCTAGGCAAAGATGTGGGCAGAGATTGCAAGGTCGGGCTTTCCATATGTGAGATGGATGGCAAAATCTACACTACCGGGATCACAGTTACTGCATTACTTGCACAGGGTTCTTTCTTGCTCATATTTGGGTAGGCTAGACAGCCCTAGTTCCCTTGTAGTGGTGGAGATATACAGATTATGGGGCATGATAGTAGGTAGGTCGATAGACCTAAGCCATGCCATTTTAGAGCATATCTGCACTACCCAGCGCCATCCAGGTAAGGCCACATTTATTGGGGGTTTGGTCACCAGGTTACTACTAGTAGAGGGAAAGCTAAACGCATACATAGAATCATCTGCAAGAGAAGGTATATATCTGGATAGGGAGACCGTATACGACATGCACATGGCTAAGGAGGATGATGTTGCTCCAGATGGGATTAGGCTGATGACCTTTGTAGAGATGGATGTTACTCACCAGCTAGATAGGATGAGGCGTGGCCGCAAACCACCGATGCCTTTGCCTCAGTAGGAGCCAGATCATGATCAGCAGATGGAGGACACCTTAGGGCCAGGGTTTAGGGAGGAAGAAGAGATCCTTTTCACTGACTATTTTGTAGAGGAAGCCCGCCAGGAGACAGTCGTACCCCCACCTCCATAGGATTTTCCTACTTTTCACTAGGATCTGCCTCCTAAAGCTTATGGCAACCATTGTGCATCTTCATCCTCGGCACACTTAAGTGTACACCCGTGCACTCACACTTATATAAAGTTTTGCTCGAATACTTGCAAAAGGGTTGGAAAAATTGATGAACTTTAAGTTTTGAGATTTCATTTATAGGAAGTTTCAAAAGTCTTCCAAAATTTTTAAAAGTAAAAAAGGGTTTTTGGCATTTAGCTTTTTTTCCTTTCAACAGTTTGATCGAGTAAGTACACTGAAGGTAATATAAAGGGTATTTCTTGGTATTTTTATATTATAATAAATTTAGTCATTCTTTTCATCCGTTAGTTTGATTATATATTAATTTCTGCTAGATTTAGATTGTGAAACCCTGTAAAAAGGGTATATTGTTGTATGATAGAAATTGTTAGGTTATCTCTTTTGATTTTTGTTTTGTCCACTTTCTTTAAAACCCTATCTTATCAAATTAAAACTTGGCCTAAAAAGCTCATCTGGATATTTAAATTTTCTTTTTGCTATCTTTGGATCTACTGTTGACAAGGACTCTGTCTTAAAAGGAAGGAAAACTCACCGCCATCAGGTTGATACGAACATGTATTGTTAAAGCGCACTCACGTGTCAAACGTTGCACGACCCACAATGTGTTTTCTTGCTTTTAGGGTAAATGAGTCAATCGCACGTCGTCAAATACGCCCTCGTGCATTTTTCGACATGTGTGTCAGATCCTAATTTTTATCTTCTTCATGCCTCTTGATTCAAATTAATTTTATGAATGTTTCCTTTGTGTTTTCTATTGTCATTATTATTTTGGCTGTCATTGTTATTGTTCTTATTATTGCTTCAGAGGAATAAAGTTTTTTGCAAATAAGGCCAGGAAAGCGCTCCAGGTAAGTCCACTATCCTTTCTCTTTGCTGTAAAAATACTTTTTCAATCGCAAGTAGAAAATGTCATCAAAATATTTATAGTAATTAATTAGGATATTTCATTAATAAAATCGAATCAATGTCCACATTTTGCCTAGGAATTTCACATGTAAAAAATCAGCTTTTAATAACGTAAATGATTTTTGTACATAATTAAATAACACGGGACGTTTCATAAATAAAGCTTGGATTGACATGTCCCTATCTTCAAGATCTCACAATGAAATGCTTTTTCAATAATCCAAATGCAATGACCAAAGTCTTTATCTAAAAAGGTTACAATGAATTGCTCGATTTATGGATGTCTTTACTGCTTTATTCTATGCCATGACTTACCGCTTTCTTACATGATTGGGCGCGCCTTTAATTTCAATATTTGCTCTACTCTTGTATGAAAGAAAAGGGATAACATAGTTAATTTGAAAGCTGTTATGCCATATTTTTCAAAGGTGAAAATAAGAGTGGAATTCCGGACCCTCTCTGGGTTTTTAGCCTAACAAGGTCGGAACACCCTTTTTTTTCTAATGTTTTATTTGGTGGCAACTCTTTATTACTCAGCCTTGTGGTGCCCAACCAGAAGCCTTTCGATCATCAATCGTTAGCGATGAGATAGGGACGACTTGACATATTACGTCATGCCCTTCGAGGTTTATGATCATGGCAAGTTGAGTTGAGTCTCTTTCCTATCATGCAGCGATTGTCGGCCTGGAAGGAAAGCTTCAACCTAGTTTTGATCCTAAAATTGGGATTGAACCACTAAAGGTCAAAGGTTTCCTCACTCAAACACGATGATCCCTTGGTTCTAGGGGTGAGATCGGGTGTTGATGATTCAAAAAAAAGCTAAAAGTAATCGGGTGAGGGGCGTGCATCACAATACGCTAATGAAAAATAGGATTATAAGTAATGTGAATAGCAAATTTGCTATCACAAAAGAAAGAAATAGATGTGGCACAAGAACCTGCAAATCTACCAAAAGATAACTAATCCACTTAAGCTCACAAACAGTAGAGGCCATATCACGATATTCTGCCTATACTGAACTTCTAGAAATTATAGATTGCTTCTTAATCTTCCAAGAAATAGGACAAAAGCCCAGAAAAATACAATAACCAGTAAGATATTTTTGACTCTTCGGACAAGTAGCCCAGTTAGCATATTGTGACTTAATCCTCAGGCACTGTAACACGCAAAACGCAAGGTAGAAGGTGAATATCAGAGAATTAGCCTTGAAAAGTCTATTAACTAACGACAAATTATGCTTGAAGGAAGGAATGTATAACACGTTTTTTAAGAAAATATCCTTACTGAGTTTTATGTTCCCCATCATAGTCACTTTCTTGACTGAACCATCTGGTAAAAGAACACTTTTGGATTCATAGATAGGTTGAAGGCTACAAAAAATATTTTTGTTTCCAAAAATATGACTACTAGCCCCTGTGTCAATTATCTAGCAAACATTCTTTAAACAACTATTGTTTACAGAGACAGAAGAAGAGTTACCTGCAAAGTCTTGAGCAAAATTGACAAAATTCTATTAGATCTGCTTCCCTTTCATCATCTTTAATAGTTCTTGCTGAATTAACTCTCTCATGCTCAAGTTGTCAATGCCAGTTTTATCTTCATATGTGTCTACTTAATCCAATGGCGATTCAACCACATTTGCTTGCACAACTTTGCCTCCCTTCTTTTTCTATTGTTTCTTTAAATCCATGTACCATTTCAAATATCCAGAAATCTTGAAACAAGTTTCCTTAGTGTGCCTATCCATCTTACAAAAACTACAATACTTGTCTTGCTTCTTGTAATCTTTTTTTTTTTGCTTGCCATTAGTCTTCTGCCCTCTTTGATTGTTATTCAACATAGCAGCATTAGCCATCAAGGCATTATTGTCATTTATCTCGGCATAATTGTTTGAAACATGTTTTTGGTTCTCTAAATTCATTAACATAGAATAGACTTTATCTATGTTTGGATATGGATCCATCATTAGCACTTGATTCTTGATATGATTATAAGATTCATTTAATCCCATCAAGAACTAAATAATCTTGGCATTTTCATTGAGCTTCATGACCTTGTTTGAAACATCACAAATACATCTTCCACAATTGCATTGAGGAATTGGAACAATGCATTGCAACTCATCCCACAACTTGCACAATTTTGTAAAATACATGGATAAATTTGAATGACCTTGGGCAATTTACCAATTTCTCTTCGTATCTAGTATTCTTGAGGACCAGAAGAATCGCCAAAATGCTTTGCTAATTTATCCCATAGATCCTTGGCAAACGACAAATACAAAAAGGCTTCGTGTAATTCCTTGGTGAGTGAATTAAGAATCCAAGATTCCACCATAGCATTCACACTCAACCAATCTTCATAGTCATCTGAATCTTTAGTAGGCATTTTAACCTTTCCAATAATAAAACCTAGCTTGTGTTTTGCAGCTAGCGCCTTCTTCATTAAGGTACTCCATGTACAATAATTGAAACCATTCAATGGAGTTGTAACCAGGTTAATACCTAGATTATCAAATCCCTGTAGATCTATAGGATTTCTTGCAACTCCAGTCCAAGTAGTTCGCGAGCAGCTTCTTCACGATTTCTATGTTCTTGCAGTGCAAATCTCTTAGATCTGCTTCCCTTTCATCATCTTTAACAGTTCTTGCTGAATCAACTCTCTCATGCTCAAGTTGTCGATGCCAGTTTTATCTTCATATATGTCTACTTAATCCAATGGCGATTCAACCACATTTGCTTGCACAACTTTGCCTTCATTCTTTTTCTATTGTTTCTTTAAATCCATGTACCATTTCGGATATCCAAAAATCTTGAAACAAGTTTCCTTAGTGTACCTATCCATCTTACAAAAACTACAATACTTGTCTTGCTTCTTGTAATCTTTTTTTTTGCTTGCCATTAGTCTTCTTCCCTCTTTGATTGTTATTCAACATAGCAGCATTAGCCATCAAGGCATTATTGTCATTTATCTCAGCATAATTGTTTGAGACATGTTTCTGGTTCTCCAAATTCATTAACATAGAATAGACTTTATCTATGTTTGGATATGGATCCATCATTAGCACTTAATTCTTGATATGATTATAAGATTCATTTAATCCCATCAAGAACTAAATAATCTTGGCATTTTCATTTAGCTTCATGACCTTGTTTGAAACGTCACAAATACATCTTCCACAATTGCATTGAGGAATTGGAACAATGCATTGCAACTCATCCCACAACTTGCACAATTTGTAAAATACATGGACAAATTGGAATGACCTTGGGCAATTTACCAATTTCTCTTCGTATCTGGTATTCTTGAGGACCAGAAGAATCGCCAAAATGCTTTGCCAATTTATCCCATAGATCCTTGGCAAACGACACATACAAAAAGGCTTCGTGTAATTCCTTGGTGAGTGAATTAAGAATCCAAGATTCCACCATAGCATTCACACTCAAGCAATCTTCATAGTCATCTGAATCTTTAGTAGGCATTTTAACCTTTCCAGTAATAAAACCTAGCTTGTGTTTTGCAACTAGCGCCTTCTTCATTGAGGTACTCCATGTACAATAATTGAAACCATTCAATGGAGTTGTAACCAGGTTAATACCTAGATTATCAAATCCCTATAGATCTATAGGATTTCTTGCAACTCCAGTCCAAGTAGTTCGCGAGCAGCTTCTTCTCGATTTCTATGTTCTTGCAGTGCAAATCTCTTAGATCTGCTTCCCTTTCATCATCTTTAACAATTCTTGCTGAATCAACTCTCTAATGCTCAAGTTGTCGATGCCAATTTTATCTTCATATGTGTCTACTTAATCCAATGGCGATTCAACCATATTTGCTTGCACAACTTTGCCTCCCTTCTTTTTCTATTGTTTCTTTAAATCCATGTACCATTCCGGATATCCCTAAATCTTGAAACAAGTTTCCTTAGTGTGCCTATCCATCTTAAAAAAACTACAATACTTGTCTTGCTTTTTGTAATCTTTTTTTTGTTTGCCATTAGTCTTCTGCCCTCTTTGATTGTTATTCAACATAGCAACATTAGCCATCAAGGCATTATTGTCATTTATCTTAGCATAATTGTTTGAGACATGTTTCTGGTTCTCCAAATTCATTAACATAGAATAGACTTTATCTATGTTTGGATATGGATCCATCATTAGCACTTGATTTTTGATATGATTATAAGATTCATTTAATCCCATCAAGAACTAAATAATCTTGGCATTTTCATTTAGCTTCATGACCTTGTCTGAAATGTCACAAATACATCTTCCACAATTGCATTGAGGAATTGGAACAATGCATTGCAACTCATCCCACAACTTGCACAATTTTGTAAAATACATGGATAAATTGGAATTACCTTGGGCAATTTGCCAATTTCTCTTCGTATCTGGTATTTTTAAGGACCAGAAGAATCGCCAAAATGCTTTGCCAATTTATCCCATAGATCCTTGGCAAACGACACATACAAAAAGGCTTCACGTAATTCCTTGGTGAGTGAATTAAGTATCCAAGATTCCACCATAGCATTCACACTCAACCAATCTTCATAGTCATCTGAATCTTTAGTAGGCATTTTAACCTTTCCAGTAATAAAACCTAGCTTGTGTTTCGCAGCTAACACCTTCTTCATTGAGGTACTCCATGTACAATGATTGAAACCATTCAATGGAGTTGTAACCAGGTTAATACCTGGATTATCATATCCGTGTAGATCTATAGGATTTCTTGCAACTCTAGTCCAAGTAGTTCGCGAGCAGCTTCTTCACAATTTCTATGTTCTTGCAGTGCTGGATCTATCGGCACCTCCATTAATCTCATAAAAGATCACTACTATACCGATTATCCTCAAGCTATAGCAAACTTGAAGAAAATTTTAACCTAGATTTGCTCTAACAACATATCAACAGAACAAAGGAAAACAAAGCAAGAAGAACAAGAGAAAAGATATTCTCTATTTTATCCAGTAAAAATCATGTACAATACAGCTTAAAGAAAAGCTTATATACTACTTACAACAGAAAACTAACTATGGTTGCAAGAATGAATTAACTATGGTTAATAAACTAACTATGGTGAATTAATAATAACAATCCTGTAATCTTCAGTTATGAAGCGGCAAACTAGTAAGAACCTTGAGAAAGGATGAGAATGAGAGTGAAGATTGATGTTATATTAAGGGCATAAAGATGCTGCGCTTTATGGTGGCTGCGGGCGGTGCATGTTTGTCCCTAAAGGGAATGAAGTTCGATACTCTTGTCTGAATCACATATTCCTCTCTTTACAGCTTTAAACACTACCTAATCTGAAGTGATTCAAACAACCATCAACCCTTTCAACAACCAATTATCTATAATCTTTAATTTTATTTAATTTATCAGTGTATGTATGTGTGTCATGTGCTTGTAATGAAAAATTAAGCTGCGATTCTTAAATTAAATGTAAATACCAAGTTAATTTATAACATCATAAGAAACATGCAAACCTTAATCGAATGATATCCAAATGCCATTAACGACTATAAGTGACCTGTAATTAAGTGCGTACATATAATCATTTCCGTCAAAACAACTTATTAAGCTAATTACTTAGTATTAGTTGTACTGTACTGTGTATTAGCAACGTGCTCTGATTCTAGTACTTGCCACGTATTCTTACAGTTGTAGATCTGCATGGTGTTTCTCTGTACAAAACAAGTACAAATTTTGCATGGAATCTCGTCAGTTATGCAATATTCTTCTACATATGTACGGCTTCAGCGCCAAATTGATTCGTTGAAGTCATAAATAGAGGAGCTAATTTCATTTTATGATAACACTGACCTTCAAACCATAATACTCAATGGAACCCTTTTTGGTAAATAGATCCACTGACCATGATGGCAACTTATGTGAGCAGTAAAATTCAGGCATGTTATATTATCTCAAGAACACACCATATGCTAGCAAGTGATGCTTTTGCATTCCTTTTCTTTTGTGTTCTTGAGATAAGAAAAGAGGAAGAAAATATGGGAAACAAGCAGAGGGCCCTGGATTGTTCACAGGATAACCAGAAATGGTGGAATTGTTAATAAATATCGGTTTCCCGCAGACAAAAGAAAGGGAAAAAAACAAGCAACAAGAGCAAAGAAGGCGAGCAGTAGCTAGAAAAATCTTTGCAGGGCTTAGGCAGCATGGAAACTATATGCTTCCTAAACACCCTGACACCAATGACTGGCAATGACTGGCTTAAGGCTCTTTGTGAGGAAGCTGGTTGGCATGTTGAAGAAGATGCCTCCATTTATGGGAAGGTAATTTCGGACATTATTATATTTCTTTTATTATGTTTTGAAGAATAAATTTGATTTTATTTTGTTTTGATATACCTATATAGCATGAAGAGGTTCTTTTGGGAATGCCAAGCCTGGTCAACAGTAGCTCCTATTATGCTCAGCCAGATGATCAAGATTGCAATACAAGTCATGATCATGCATCTTCAGAATGTGAAGCATTTCCATCTACAGAAGAGTTCTTCCATGGATATGGAAGAAATGAGCTTAAGCTCTCACTATCACTGTCTCTTTTGGGTCCATCTTAGGTGGATTTGCTTCTCATGCTGATTTTTCTATCATACATCAGTACAATAGAACCAGATAGAAACAAATACTATAGTCATATAGCACGCTACTTCGATGTAAATAGCATTATCAACATTAATTTGCTTCACACTTGGTTATTGTCTTCCCATAGGCTCTACCATATTTCCAGGAGAAATTTCCAGAAAGCTGAAATATAGGCTTGTTCTTTACCGAACCCAGTAAATATCAAGATAAATCAAAATTTTTGTTCACGAATGTATCCGTACAAGCCACTCTACATGTATTATACAAATCACTACTTGTACAGGATTGAAAATTTTGCTCCCCAGCATACCTCCTTTTCTATTAAAGAATCAAGAGATCAGCAGCAGTTTTTCCTGTCTCTTCCAGGAACACACAGGAGCTGCGTTGAAATTTTCTTTCTATTGCTATATGAAATTCTCAATATTTGATAAACTTGCCTCACAAAAAGTGGAATAGTAATTCATTCCACACATCAGGTACACCAGGTAGGCACCAGTGTATGCAATCTGAATAACTTGAAGGGTTCGACAACTGCTCAGGGCTCAGTGTTTCCCAAAATTTTCTATAGATGGATGGATGACCATCTTTGCGATACTCTGATAGCTGAGTAATATTGAGAACAGTGATCTTTGAGCCCAATCTTCCGAGGGTCCTTTCCACCATGCGCATTGTAGGCAAATCAGAACCACTTCCCCAGTAGCCCTCCCATTCAATAGGGGTTTTCTCATTATAGCAATTTCCTTCACTTCCGGGCTCCCACTCCCGTCTCCTGAATCAGGAAGTAATGTAGTTATTTCATAATGAAATCGCAAAGTGGTGATGAGAAGATACAAAAATGCCAAGCCATGGAAACAACCTCGTGTTGGCAATTGGTATGCTCAACTTGAGAACCGTGAATTATGATAAGGGAAGATCTTTTTCTAACACGTTTTCACTTTTATACACACGCATGTATTGACATATATATGTATAGATGTATGTATGTATGTATACGTATATTTTATCATGTCAGACAGGTGTTCAGATTGGACGTCTATTACTGGGATGCGTGTGAGAAAAATTAAAGGAGGTCAGTGTATTTCAAATTTTGAGCACATATTCCCATTTTTCCATGAAGTAAAACTGAGTATCTAATTAATGCTGATGACTTATGACATGATAATAGTGGTGCAGAAGGACAAAGTGCATTGAAATTAATTATTGGAACATAGATCAGGAGAATCTCCTGATACAAGCACCACATCATGTCTTGCCAAATAATAAGATGACTAAATTCTAATAGATCCATAGACATTGGATGAATAATGTGAACATTAAATCATAATTCATCCTTATTTATCTAATAAGAAGATAAAACCAAACTAGAAAATTGAAGATGCCTTTGGCTACTATCTAAAGCAAGTGATCCATTATAGAACCAAGTTGCATGCCTGTAACTTATAATCTTTAACTCATGATTATAACAAGTTAAAATTATCTTGTAATTGGCTGTATGAATCATATGAACAGTTGTAATCAACCATCTATTTAGCTCGTAACCCTATATATTTTGAGTTTCAAAAAGCAAAATAATGACTAATTTTACCAGAGGTAGCAGATTTTAACATTTTAAATTGTTATAATAAACTTCACACTTACCAGAGATGTGTCGGAGACACGGTAGCAAAGAAGATCCGCTTCTCATGGACGCTGGACTGTACCCAGTCCGCCCATGACCTCATGGCCAACTCCATAGCACCTAAGCCATCTAATTCTTCACAATTCCCATTTTCTTCATCACTCCATCTGCAAAGGTTAGGAGATGTGATTACAATTCCCATTTATCCTGAAATAAAACTTGGATGGGAATGTACTCACAACAGCTTCACAGGGCCTTGTCTCCACCACAAGTAAGTATTGAAAACTAGTATGTCGGCATGATCCCACTTTGCTGAATGCTTCAGAACTGAATCTGGATGGATTATTCGTTCACTCAATCTGTGATTCACTGGGTCATCAGAATTTGAATCAACAAGAAGCGGAGCCCAAAGAAACTCCACAGTAGCATTGTACTCCTGCGAAAGCAACAGCAGAAAACAGTAATGAACAGATTCCTAATTTATTGCCTGCTAGAATCATTTCAGAGGATAGTGAAGAAACACATTGCAAATGAATTCCTCAGTTTGCATAACAGAGTTCATATATAGTTTATACTTATCTTTCTGCTCACCTCAGCCCTGAAAATCGTCAGGGGAGCGTTTGGGGACATGGATCTTTTGTCTGCTGGAATCACTGATTGTAATAAACACACCATTGATATCCATTGCCCTCTATTCAGTGAATCCCCCACAAACATCAGTCTCTTCCCCCTCAACTTCTCCCACATTTCAGTGGCATTCCATCTACCGCAACAAATAGGCAAAAACAAAGACAATTCAATTAAGACCCATTTTAAAGAAAAATGAAATCCCATAATTGACAAAAGTTGCATATAATTTTTGAGTAACATCAATTATGCAGCATTTACCTAACTACATTAAATTGGACACAATTTCAATTTGTAACTACACCTTAAAGAAATTCAAAGTTCAAACACTAAAAAGAAAAAGAAAAAAACAAAAAATGGAGCGAAAAATAGAATACCTCTTCAAATTGCAATTGTGGGGTTGCCATCTCCAAGACTGGTATCTCAAATCAGGCCGTCCATGCTTGTGACATGCCAATTGATCCGACATGTACGGGCAATCCGATTCATGATGAAGTGGATACGATTTATTATCAAATACCCATTTACCCGAAAACACATCACACCTCTCCAAACTCTCTCTCCGGCGACCCAATTTCGATTTCGGTTTCGGATCAGCCCACTGAATTCTCTTACCACCGTACTCCTTAGTCGAGTTGCACCTAATGAACCTATCCAAAACTGCAGACCCAAACAACAAATTCAATAACTTTACCATATAAACAATCAAACCCAAAAAGATTCAAACAGCAAAGCGAAGAATAAAGTAAAGAGTAGGCCAAGAAATCCATAGAAAGAAGAGCATACCGGGAGCTCGCTTGGAATGGGTAAGAAGATTTGGTTTAATGTAAGTAAAGGAAGCTTCTTGCTTATGAGGAACATGATCTGGATCATCATGGATTTCTTGAATGCTACTTTCATTGAAGAAAATTGAACAGCCAATGAAAGCAAGCAAGATAAAAGCTACTATATGAAAATGGGATCTCTTTCTGTATCTGTTCCATTTCTGCATCATGATAAGCAGGGAATGGAAGTTGAAAAATGGAAATTATTTAAGCTGATTAAGCGACTAAACCCTCACAAAAATAAACCAGATAATCACTGAAATAAAAACGCTTAACTGGCACTGGATATGGCAAATATATAACGAAAGATTCGATATAAGACAAGTGATAAATGAATCTTATATGCGATTGACTTGGGTATTATTATGTGCCCAACCGTGCTGCCGTTGCTATTGCCATTGCGAACCATCACAATTTATGCCCTGCCTTTTCACGAATTTATATAAAAAATCATTTTATGAATCCATCATAATTGGATGCGTACAATTCTATTTTTTTAATAAAAACGGATCAAAACAGGGCAAATTTTATAATACTATTTTTTATTTTTAAAATTTTTTATTAAAAATAAAAAATTATGCACATGAAAATTATAAAAAAATTATTTTTATATTTACGTTATATAAAAAATTAAAATTTATACAAATATAAAATGATCTAAACGGATTGCTTGTTGAGCTTCCAAATTTGGATTCGGTGGCATCTCTTAGCTCTCATTTTGTTTTAATCATCCACCAATCTAGAAAATCTAAACGGATTGCTTGTTCAGCTTCTAAATTTAAAATTATTATTATTATTATTATTATTATTATTATTATTATTATTATTATTATTATTATTATTATTATTATTATTATTATTATTATTTAAGATGGATCGAAAGAAAGTGGATTTATTTAGAGAACGCAAGCAGAAGAAAGAAAAAGAGATTGAAAGAAAGCAACGTGTTTAATTGCTTTCTTGAGAGTAATCATTTACTTAAGATCACAGTTAGTTCATTATTTGATGAAACGGATTTAGATAAGATTTTCCCATAAGTAACTAGTTGCATCATATACATAGCTAATTAATATGACAATACTTCATTTGTAAGGATGACAATGATTTGTTTTTAAAAGAAATAATGGGTTTTAGGTATAGTTGATGATTGATCAAAATCAAATTAGTGCTAACTCATCAATTATTAGCCATTAATTATTATTTTTTGTATTAATTAATAAAATAAAACAGCAACATTGCTACAGACTATTGTTGTACAGCCATAATGACAAGGATTGCTGTTTGAAATTGTGCTTCCTTGTTTTCACTTCTTTGCATTAAAATGACCATTACAAAATTAAATAAATGTTAAACTTTCACGATATTAAGTTTTATCTTTCCTAATGTGACAACATGCACATTTCAATATATTTTAATTAAGGCAATTAATTTAAGCAAATTATCTTCTTGTGCTCTGTTTTAATGTACTTTGGAGAAAACCCATACATTCAATTCATATATGGCTGTCTTTTTCTTCCTTTATAGACTCTTGCTCAACTTATTTTCAATTTTTTCTTGTATATTGAAATCCTATTTAGTCATAGATACTATCTAATTCACACTATTTAACCATTATTCGTTTATATGAATGCAGGTGTAAGAGGGTTTGATGGGATTTGTTGCTCTACAATGTATCAAAAGTTATATTATATTAATTTACATGTATGTCTCTTTTTTTTTAATTGGGGAACATTAAATTTATCTTTAATCCTAAATAATGTTGCATTTATTTTTAATGCATTTTTTTATAATTTGCATTAGTATTTATTGCGCACATAATATGAAAAAAGTTATTCCTCCGTTTTTTATATCAGTCACTTTTTTGTTTTCATTAGGATTAAGAAATAATAAATAAATTTAAATTTAGTATTAAATTACGTGATTAAAATTAAATTAATAAATCTGATTGATTATAACTTTATTGAAAAAGAAAAATAAATTAAAAAATTAAATTAAATTACATTAAAAGTCTAAAAGTGACAGATAAATAGAATTTAAATTTTACTCAAAAGTGATAAATAAAAAAATGGATGGAGTATGTATATTATTTTTTTTAGTAGTTATTTTAAATGGTTTTATTTTATTGGATATAAGTTAATTTAATTTGTGAGCCATACAGGTTAAAAGTTTAATAAAAAAAAATTATATTAATCAGAATTGATTTAATCGAACTGAATCGATCGAAATTAATTTAATTTATTAAGTTTTAATTTTAAAAAGTTTAGTTTTTGGTTCAGTTATTTTATTTTGAAAATTTCAGTTTTAAATTTTTATGATTCAATTTAAACTTGAACCGACAGTTCCCAAACCCCAACCTTTTACCATACGGAGTTTGGTGGGACATGATGAAAATTTGTACTGCTACTTCTACTAGCCTACCCCACCCCACCATTTTTGGTTTCACAGTTCCAATGATAAAACCTCGATTTTGCCAAATGTGGGTTTTTCGCATAAGAGAACCCTAATAATGGCCTGTCCTGTGATTTCCAATCCAACATAATAACTTCACCTAATCAAAAGTTGATCGAATTTTCATTAATTATCATTCGCGACAAAATTTGAAGAATTCCATGCTAGAAACCTTACGCGGCATGGCATGCAGCTCCGTACTATTTTTCAAAATCAGCCAAAAATTAAAAAAAAAAAGGGAAAAAGAGAGAGAAGAGCATTCACATTTGAAAAGAGAGACAAATGCTTCCGCATAACTACTGGCGTGGAAATTGGTACAAAGAAAAGATATTAAAATATCAAAGATTGATAATGTGAGCATAAAGAAGCTCATTCCAAACATCAGGAACACCAGGAAGACACCAATGTATACAATCTGCATAGCTTCTGGGATTGGAAATTTGTGGTTGAGTTAAAGGTTCCCATTGCTTTCTGTAAATAGAAGGATGTCCTTCTTTTCTGTACTCTGTCAGCTGTGTAATATTAATCAAATGAACATTTAAACCTCTTGTTTTCAACTCATTCAGTACTCTATGCACTACTCTCATCATTTCTGGACATGTTGATTGTCCCCTGTATCCTTTTTTCCAAATTTGTTCAGTTTCGCCGTAACAATTTTTTTCTTCATCACCTCCCCACTCTACTGCCCTGCAACAATCGCAATATATATTTTTCAACTCTACAAAACATCCTAGTCTTTTCGAACTTCAACTATTTTTTCTTTTTGTTCTTCAAAGTCAAACTCTCCTAAATTTCTTATTTTTAAAAATTAGTTTGAATCTAAAGAGTGAAATTTATAATTGTGAATATAGGTGGCAAACATATTAGATTACAAGAATTTGGATCGGATTATAATGTGTAGTAATAAATGGATTTGATGGATTTGAATCGAATCATGACATGTTTAGGTATATGCACCAATATATCATATATGTCTCAAAATTTTACGGATTATAAATGAATTGGATTGGATCATAACATTAGTGGATAATTGTTCAACGGGTCAGAAATAAGTTGGCCATTGGGTGTTACAAGTCACGTGATGGATAGAGTTGGCTTGAAGTATTTTGCAGGATAAATAGATTGGATCATAAATGTGTTATTGATAAGTTGATTCAAACTTGATAAGTTGAGTAAGTTTGAATCATAATTACGAGTAATTTGTGCCACCTGAGATTTCATTTGCAGCTCAGGTACAGTGTAGATATACCTTTCATGAGTTGGTGACATGCTTATGAAGTAGAGCTGTTGTCTGGTTGGGTCAATGTGGACCTCTAACCAATCAGACCATGTCTTCAGAGCCATTTCATAAACTCTTGGCATCTTTACTACTTTATAGATTCCATCTGGGTTGTCAAATGATCCCCACCTGATATATATATTTAATATTATAGTGATAAATCATGAAGCTGGTGGTTATAACAATATTATGAAAGGTTACTTACAGAACTTTCATTTGAGCCCTTCTCCACCAAAGATAGCTATTAAAAACAAGTATGTCAGCATCAGTCCAATATCTAGCATGCTTTTCAATTCCTTGGACTCTAACAATTCGATCCGGAACCCGATGGCTTACTGGATCATCCGAGTTTGATTCCACTAGCAATGGTGCCCAGTAGAACTCGATCGATGCATTATATTCCTTGATCACATTAGTTAATAATTAGCTCAAATACATGTAATTGTAACTCTGTATGTTAGAGCAAAACTCGATAACATGGTTAAAGGTTTGTAATTATATATGGGTTAAGAAAATTTGATATTCTTCCTTCGAAGTTCAAAGGTAGCAGGTTGGAATTGGTTTAGAAGCACAGAGAAATTTATAGGAAAAGGAGAAGTATCCTCCATCATGCATGGAGCACATTTTATATTATGATGTTCTAAACTATATGGATTATTTCATATTATCTACATACGGAAAAATATAGCTTATTTAATTGGTAAAAATTTCGTGAAATTAGAATACTTAATCTTAGTTGGAGTTGGATCACCAGAAAAAGAAGTGATAAAAATCAAAATAGCTCATATTATATATGTTGTATGTCTTTTTTATTGTACTAAAAGTTCCAATGGACGCTTACGTTCTTGCTATTTGCTAATTTAGATTGAGATTTTTTAGAGTTGTAGGAAGGAAAGGAAAGTAAGTAAAAAGGTATCAAAAGAGTAGTAAGCTGTAGGAAGGAAGGAAAGAAAAGTAAGTAATTAAGGTAGCAAAAGAGTAGAAGTTGAGATGTCCGAAGGTTTTAGAGTTGTAGGAATTAAAGAAAAGTAGCAAAAGGGTAGCAAAAGAGTAGAAGTTGAGATGTCCAATTTGACGGAAAAGAGTAAAAATATTCAAATATGTTGAGAGTGGGATTTGAACCCACGCCCTTTCGGACCAGAACCTTAATCTGGCGCCTTAGACCAACTCGGCCATCTCAACAGAACTGCTAAACCCATGTTCATAATTTTATATATAGTATACGTACAAGAGCTCTGAAGGTAGCCAATGAACCATTCTGGTGCATGGACTTCTGGGTAGGAGGCAGAGACAAGTCGAGAAGACAAACCATAGAAACCCATTGCCCTCTATTCAAAGAATCTCCTACAAACATAAGCCTTTTGTTCCTTAGACTCTCCAGCAGTGCAGTCGCATTGAACCTTCATTTGTCATAACAAAGCAGAACAAAAATTTCCTCAATACTCAAAAAACATACCCCAAACACAACCTGTACTATCCATAATCAGTCACCATATATATTATATTTAAATATATGAATGCAAACAAGAATAAATAAAAAAATAAAAAAGAGAAACCTTGGAAGGTCACATAGGTGAGGCTGCCATCTCCAGTTCTGATAGCTCAAATCCTTTCTACCAAACTTTTCACAGGCCAACTGATCAGACATGAAAGTGCATTCTTTTTCTTTGTACAAAGGATAAGTTTTGTTATCAAAAACCCACTTCCCAGAGAACAAATTGCACCTGGACAATAAGTCACCTGAAGTTTTAAGCCTTGTTCTGTCTTCTGTTAGTTGTCCATTGTTGTGTGTTAAATAAACTGTGACAATGAGGAGGACAGAAAGGAGAAGAGCAATGAGGGAATGAAAGCTGCTTCTTATTCCCCATGTGTAAGCTGGTGGCGGCGGAGATGGGGGCGCTGACGGAGTTTGGAGAAGATGATGATGTTTCTTTGCCATGGAGAGTTAGTGAGTAAGATGTTGGAGAGTTGTTCCTTTATGAAGTTTGTAAAAAAGGTCGTTGGAAATCATTGTCATGATTCCTTTATCCTGAATTAGGAGTAGTGGGAATGGATTTTTGGGTAGTTTATTGATAGGGATAGTTCGGA
This sequence comes from Excoecaria agallocha, assembly GCA_037975025.1. Lineage (NCBI taxonomy): Eukaryota > Viridiplantae > Streptophyta > Magnoliopsida > Malpighiales > Euphorbiaceae > Excoecaria > Excoecaria agallocha. The sequence continues at coordinate 58,730,185 of CM075806.1, read as the reverse complement.
CTTAGAACTTAGAAGGCTGGCTATCTCCCTTCTTTACCAAACTACCCTTCTTTTCTTACTCATTTTTATGGTTGGCATCAATTTGTTTCAATTTACTTTCACATTATTGAATTCAGCATTAGTCAGTTTTCTTCCCTTTTTTATTCTTTTAACTAGTGGATGGACCTCATGGCGCAATTGTGAATAATTATATCAATAATAAAATTATAAAATATAATAATTTAAAAAAATCAATTAATTTTGAAATTAGTGGAAAAAAGATAAATATTTTAATAAAAAAAACTCTTAAAATCACTTAATGCGCTTCTGCTTTAATATATTTATATATAGATACATTGGTTGATTAGAGTTTTAACTCGAACTCAGAAATATAATTTTTGCCACTTCAAGAATGCTTAGACATTTGTGAATGAAATTGTTCTATGATTTTCTTCCTTTCCCTTTTTTTTCTGTTATTAATCAGGTGTGTTATTGAATTCATTTTGCTCAGAGGTATAATAACCATGGAGCTAGAGAATTTTCTTTTCTTTTTCTTATTTTAAAGTTTGAATAAAGAAAAAATATATAAATTTTTTTCTAAACTATTATCATTTATCATATTTTCTCACTAAACTAACTGCATGTTAAATTACCGTTGAACTTATTAAAAATATCATATTAACTACTCGAATTTGTTTAAAATATAAAAAATATATCTTATATTATTAAAAATGTTAATTTATTCTCTTAAAATTTATTTAAAATGTCAAATTACCCTCTATTATAGTTTGACATATATTTTTCAACCATTTTTTGTGAATTGTCAAGTGTTTGTATAGAAAAATAATTTGATATTTTCAACAAATTGAGTGAGGTAATTTAATATGCAATTAATTAGTTAAAGAGAAAAATCTGATAGGGAAAATTTATATATTAATCCTTTGAATAAAAAAAATATATGCCATTTGTCAAAACTATGACGTTTTTTAGGTGCTAACAGTCTTTAACTAACTAGGAAATTTGCAGATGTTACAGCAAATTAATTAAGTGATGATATCGCTTAGGTTCAACATGCAGAGAAACCTTATTGCTCCAGCTGTAAAAAAGCATAAATTACTTTTGCTAAAACCGAATCGAACGGAAAAAGGGCATAAATATATGTAAGCATATATTATAGAAGGATGATTTGGTAATTTAACAAATCAACAAGTTGATATAGTCGAGTAAAATGAAAAGGGCAGTAGGTCAGAGTGGTTAATGTCTCCACATCTGCACCCTTTGTCTTCAAGTTACTTCAACACCTTCTTGTTCTTCGTTTCTTTTCTTTATATATATGTGTATCTATTCAAAAATATGGTCGTAATATATATTATTCAACAACGCCAGCATTAAACTATTGTTAATTATCCATAAAGTTTAAGAGAATGCTTCTCTTTTCAATAAACTTTTCATATTAATATTTTTCTTTATGTCCATTTAATTTATTTATTAAGCCTGTCTAAATGGATTGGATCAAATACATTAGAGTACACGAGTTTAGTTTTTTATACTTAATTTTGGTCCACTCCAGCCTGACTTGTTTGGTTGGAGATATAACATTTTCACTATTTCGACTAAAATATAAACATATAAAAGGTTGCCAATTCAGTTATTGTTAATTTTACGTCGTAAGATCTAATATCTGTTTAAACTTATTCTATTTAATTTAAATGATGCGTACATATTTACTCTAAAACTTTATTTTAGTTAAAAAATGCTCTTGTTGTTACTAAATTAATTTATATTTGCTTTTATTTGCAAGGGTTAATTTCACCCATAATTATCAAATTTTAGCAAAATTATGCAAAATTAACGAAAAAAATTTCTTTTTAATAAAATTACTAAACTTGTTACTTTTATATACAAAATTAAATTTAACACTTTTTCGTTGAATATCCATACCGGAAAATCTAAGTGACATGCCAAGTCAGCACTTTATGCACATGTGGACTTGCATTTAATGCCACATCAAAATGACATGTCAACATTGACACGTCAGATGCTCATGTGGCATTATATGCGAGTCCATATGTGCTTATTACATGTTGACTTAGCATGTCATCTGGACTTTCCAACATGGATATTTATCAGAAACCGGTTAAAGTTATTTTTGCATATAAAAGTGCTAAATTCAATAATTTTTGTGAAAAAAAATTCATTACCTTTGCGTAATTTAGCTAATTTCGGTGATTATAGATAAAATTAATCCTTATTTGCAATGATAAAAGTAAATATGAACTATTTTAATAACATGTGAAATGTAAGATAATTCAATAACTATATGGATATTTTTGAATTAAAATAAAATTTAACAGTAAATTTGTATTATTTTGCAGATTTCAAAGATAAATTTAGTTTATTTTTGAATCCTACTGCTTATATTAAAAGCTTTTAATTGAATAAAAATAATCGCCCTCCGTTGGATTGTACTATTAAACCTAAATTAGAGCTATCCGCTAAAAATTAACGCATATTGAATTTGTGAATATCTTCCTGATGGACTATTTAGTATTATGTAAGTGAAATATAATATACTGGTTCGAAATTATGATATTTTTGTTTTGAGTCATTAAAAATACAAAGTGTCGAAAGTATATATAGGTGGAATGGGCAATTTGCATAGCGCATGAAAGTGACTTTAGTGGATAAAATGTCTCTAACAATAGTCACATCATAACAGTATCTAGCAGTTATAAGCTGCACCGATAGTTCCATTTTGTGGTGGCGCCCCCAATTCAAATGTAGATGTGCATTCTTTAACCACTTCACTTAGTTTCGTGCTATCCAACTATAATTTTAATCAAAATATAGATCAAATTGTACATATTGGGAAAGGGTTAAGTGAGATTTGACATGAATCTTCATCTACAAATTGAAATCCTCTATCTAACATTTGCATCAACTATATATGTATGAATTATGATAACCACCAAACAATTAATTCGTTAAAATGTCAAATTTCGGATAATTTTTACTCTTCATTAAATCTGTTGAATATCTATAATGTTTATAAATTTTAATTTTAGTTTATCACTTAAAAAAGAACTGAACTTTGATGCATCTTGTTCAATGATAACTATATATCCATGTAGCAAATAAAATCTCAAAGAGAAGGTAGTCATTCTGATCAATGATCCAAAGATTCTTCTTTAGGTATTATTTCTCGGCTTCATAAAATATCTATCGGATACGGTCACAGTCCATCCATATTATCCTTTCACAAGTTGGCAATTGGTGGGTCAGGCAAATAGTACATCTAACCTTAATTCTATTGCAAAAGCTAAAAAGAAATATACCTCAATTCTGTTGATTTGTTTCTTTTATTAACGCTTATTTATATCTCTTATTTGTTTGTCCAGCTTGATAGATTCATGACTGGCACTTATAGTTCTTGCTCTAGTAGCTGCTTTATATGCGTCCATTTACTGTAACTGTATGGAGAACTCTCTTCTTGTGCAATCGTACGTCATTTGATTCGCTTTGCCACTGTATCATATGCCTTGCATACTTTATATTATAAGACAATTAGATTTAGCTCCGTGTTAATCTACCTCATAAAACCAAATTGGAGCAGACATTAAGCAACAAAAATCCATGCACAAGGTTCATGCATATGCTGTGCAATTTTAAAAAGAAAGAGGAAAGATTGTACAGCTATCCTTATAACAATTTCTCATTGTTTGGCCACCTTTACATGTTGGATATGAACATATTTTAATATTAATTTCTTCTGCACATCTACACACACAAACGTTTAGAGTGAAATTGTGTGCTGCAAGCATTTAGTTACAGTTTTCAGTTTGCTTTTGAATTTCAAAGTAGTCTTCTATCACTGGTTATCTTTCATCTGTATGGTTTACAGTTTTTAAATGATATTTTACAACTTGATTCCATTCAATGGTTGTCATGTAATGGAATTAAGAATTTGGGAATCAATTAAATTTCAATTTTGAAACTCATAGTTACATGTTTATTATGTTGCTTTTGCATCAATTAGCAAAAGAAGATTTCTATAGTATAACTGCTGCATAATTACCTAACTGTTGTCGTTCTCTTGATCTTAATTCTTCTGATTTCATCCTTTTGTTTTCATAAGTAATTTAAGTAATTGAAACTAATTAAAAGTACTTTTTTTGTTTTATTATGTTTTATTTTCTTAAGTAAAAGAAATGCTTGTGTAACAAAGTCCCAAGGATGAAGATCATGTTGGCACCGAATTGGCTCGAGTATTTTATGGATGGCATCATATTGCTGCAAACAGCATGTTGATCCCATCTTTATTATGCTGTACTGATAATTCCTTATTATAGAAGAGAAGAAATTGCTTGAAACTCAATGGTTCTTGGATTTGCTGCTTGTTATCAACCTGTTTCTTTTCTGGACTTATAAACATCCTTGGTTCTATTGGAACTTTGATGGAATTACATTGGAAAATGGTTACATATACTGTTGTCCTCCAAATTTCACATGTTGCATTAGCATTTAACAGTTGAAATTGAATCATTTATCATATTTATCAGCACTTTTAGCGTTTTACTTTTTCTTTTCTTGAACTTGTTACTAGCATTTATCACGGTGTCTATTTTGGGGATCATTGCACGTGACAGCATGCATGTCGCATCCTTGTAATTTTAGTCTATAGTTGCAAAATAAATATTGCATTTAGATTTTTCTTTAGATTCTATTTGCCAAACAAGTCTCTGAGATATATATACTTAGCATATCTAAAGTTTAAGCTTTTTAAGTGCATAATTTTTCATTTGTTGTTCACAAATGCATTGCACTGCTGAATTATGGATTCTGATTTCTGCACTTGTTTAGAATTTTGCAGTTACTGAGCAACTGACGTCAAATAGCCAAAAATCTGAAGTTGATCAAATGATGCCAGATTGCCAAAGAGCAGAAACTGACCAAGTGATGCAAGCCAACCAGAGAGTAAAAGCTGATCAATGGGTTCAAGAGATGCAAGACAGCCAAAAGAAAAGTTATATAAGCCCTAATCATAACTCCTTGATGTGGCTTTAAGGCTTGAAGGCTCCATGCAAATGTTGACAACAATTTTTTTTTTTTTGGAAATTTTACAGATATAAAACATTTTATTTTGCTAGGGAATTTTTTTTTTAATTTTGGCAAAGGGGCTGTATAAACAATACATTTTTTTTTGCTAACTCTATAATTGTAATTAATTATATGAAAGTATGGAATTATTAGGTGAATATGAATTTATTATGTATTTTATTTAAATTGTATAAATTATAATTGAAAATATAGGATGAAAAAATTATTTATATAAATTTTATAAATTATGAATAAAATATTGTTAATTTTAATTTTTAGAGACCAAATATATGGTGTTTGATATGCAATATTTTCACATGATAATATTTTTAAGGATTATATATCTGGTCTTTATTCAACTTTTAATGACTAGATTTACATTGATCTGATAGGATATTAGCATTTAAAAGCTAGATTTTTCGTCTTTAAAAGTTTGATTGGTCATATGAGGATCATTATTAGTGATGAAAAATTAGGTTTTTAATACTTTGTAGTGACCATAATTTTTCCGATCCTTGAAAAATTGTAGAGATCGGTATTATATCTCGTCCTTATTACTCATTAATAGTAAAGTCTTTAAGGACGGATGGAGGGCCAGATTTACCTTTACTATTGATTTTTAAGGACCAAATTAGCACTTGTAAGGATCACATTTTTCATTCTTAAAGGCCGTTTTTCTTCAAATGTTTATTTTTATTTTTTATTTATTTTTGAAAAAATTATTGATAAATGAGTATCAGGATAATATATCAGTACTAGGAATAAGATTTGGGATGAACAAGAGTAGCGTGATGTTAATTTTAAATAAGTATAGGTAGTGTTCGAGTATTTTAGCTAATTTTAAATTATTATTTTTTTAATTTATTTTTCTTTTCCAATAAAGTCAAAATCAATCAGATTTGATAATTTAGTCTTAATCATGTAATTTAATACTAAATTTAAGTCTATTTATTATTTTTTAATCTTAGTAAAAACAATCAAAATGACTGATAAAAAAGAACGGAGCGAATAATATTTTAATAAATATAGTAAATTGCATGAGCATTTTATAAAATAGATGGCAATTAAACATTTTCTTTGATTTGTGTGAGAAAAAGCGAAAAACGACACTTAAAAGTTGAACAAATGGAGTAATATGAAGTGGAAATTATGTATCTTTCCTTTCCTTATTAAAATGAAGTTAATTGATTAGGAAGTTTTGTACAAATGGAGTAATATAAGTAGAAATTATATATCTTTCCTATCCTTATTAGAATGAAGTTAATTGATTAGGAAACAAGGACTTTTTTTAATAAGTATTAAATTTTCATTAATAATATAAAAAATATATCTGTAAAATATAAATAAAATTATAAAATTTCAAAATACATAAAATGCACAAAACTAATAAAATTACTGAATTTTTTTTTTAAATTTTGCAATAAAAACAAAAGATAATTGTAACATATTACGTATATTTTGATTTTTAGCGGAAAACTCAATTCATTTATTGTTTATATCAAAATTTTGAACCATTTTCATTCAAAAAGGTAATAACTTCCACAAGTGAATACAAATAACTTTTATCGGGGAAGACAATAACCACCAAATTAAGAAACACAAATTTGTATAAAAAAAATTTAAACCGCATTCAAAATTAATTAAAAAATAAACCAGATTTACAACAATACAAATAAGATATGGACAAATAAAAAAATTAAATCTGAGGTCAAATCTCAATTTATTGAAACAAAAATACAAAACAAACTAAACAAATAAAAGAATAAAAAATTAAAAATAATAAAAAAAATCAGATATATATCAATGTGAAAATTATTATAGACGGACTTGCAAAAGAAAAAAAAACTCATAGAGAATTGAAAAAATAAATTGGAACTAAAAAAAATGAATGGTGCTGTCTCTTATGTATGGATTGACGGTAGTCCAAATATTAAATGGAGAAATAAAAACTCCTAAATTTAGAGACAAAAACAGACTATGCTCTTAAGAGAGAATGTTCTTTTACAAAGGTATTTGCTTCCGTTTCCAGAAGGAGCTCGTAATTTCTTTCTGTCCCAACCGCTCTTTTGTATGTTTGGTTAATTTTTTAAAATACGAGTTAATAGTTGTATATCCTTCAATTAGCTGATTTTTCAAAAAGCATTATTTTAGAGCTTTTTAGAAGATTTTTTAGGATTCATTATTAATTTATTTTAAATAAAAATAAAACTACTCATCACTATTTATAAGATATATTTGTAATTAATACATAAACTTTCCATTACTATACATAAATTATCCATTACTATCAATATTTATTTTTGTAAATATCTATTATTATTTTTTCATTTTTTTGATTAATACTTATATTAGTATATGGTAATTATTTCACACATTTGTGAATTTGTATTTATTAATTAATTTTTTTATACTAAATTGTCCATTTGAGCAATTAATAAGCTTTTATATTAAACTATTATTTGTTTGATTGTTAATAAAAAAAAGTACCATTCCATTATAAAAATAATACCTGATAAGGTTTGATTTTTCAAACTCCTCAGTGAATCGAAGGAAAGGAGATCCAATCATTACTAGGGACCTGCAAAAAGCCTTATTCGGTCGATCCAGACGGAAATACTCTGAAGCTTAAATTAGTGACTTGGAGATATGAGAATCTTAGAGAGAGAATGAGTCTCGCGATTAGTGAACATGTACCCACTATTCATTAGGCCATTTATAGAGAGTGTGGGAGTGTACTCAAGTGCCTAGGCAGTGCTACAGAAATGTCAGAGTAGGAGATCGGCAATATGACAGTGAGCAAATGAGAGGTGTGGGCTTTGTTGTACAACGACGAATTGACAAGACAATCAATCACATCAATCCGATCAGTTTAAATCAGTCAGCTTCTCAATGTTGTTAGTCACGTGCCAAACATCTCTGGGAACTAAGACCTCTAGGTTTTGGGCTCAGGCCTCTTTTGGGCCTAAAAGGTAAAAGGGGTGTCATCACTTGTCCCTCCTCGAAAGGGTGGTTGATTGTCCGTCAGTTGAATTGGTGGTGACTACCAAATCGTTTGCCCGATTGAACCATCATTAATTTGGACGACTGCCCTGGTTTAGAAACAGGCGCATGCGTTCTAGAACGACACTTTAGTATTTGGAACAGCACGGTTTTCCTTTATCAATGCATGGCAGAGCTTGGTTGGTGTATCTAAAGCGTCTCTTTGCATAAATATGTAACCAAAATTTTCTCGCTTTTCCCAGATTTTTCGGCTTTAAGGATCTTTTAGGTCTTAAAATTGTTTCTCCAAGTAAGTGAATTTAATTTACGCGTCTTGCGTCGCCTTTCCATCTTTTCGTATTTCATTTGTGTTTATCTCGTCTTTGAATACTCTGGCTTAGATTACTAATTTTGGTCGAGACTAGGAACTATTTCACTTCTCCCTTCCCGAAGGTATGGCATATAGTAGTGGTCAATCATTGGACATGAGCTTTATTGAGCAATACAAGGGACCTATCGTAGAGACACATTCCTTCTTGTCTGAGAGTGAAGTGTCCAGAATAAAGGCGAAGTATGGGTTACCGGATGACGTGCACGTAATGAGATGCTCGGACTCCATAGCGATAACAAAAGGCCCCTTTGGTGGGAACAAGAACGAATGGTTTCTTTGCCATCTGTGGAGTCTGGATGGGGGGTTCAGATTCTCGCTCGATGCCTTCGAGATTAGCATCCTCAAGGGTTATAGGCTCATGCCAAATCAACTGATCCCTAATGGGTGGAGGGTGATAGCTTGCTTCAAGATAATTTGTAAGAACGAATGAGTGGCCCTGACTCTTGACCTTTTTACACACTTTTTTTACCTATCTAGCCATTTTGAGGAGATGGAATATTATTTCACTAGCAGGCCGGGAATGAAGTTGATCATGCTCCCCTCCTCAATGAAGGGTTACAAGGATAAGCATTTCCTCATAAGAAGAGCGGGGGGTTTTGGTGTGTCGATCACCCGATTGGACAGAGCGAGATCCTTGGGAGACCGAACAAGTGGCGTGCCTCTGTATGTCGTCGATATTGCTAAGTTGACTACTACATTGGACAGAATAGAGTGTCCATATGACTTTAATTGGCTTTTGAGCATTAGCGACAGGCCAGAGAGCATTCTAGAGGAAGGGCGCATAGAATGAGAGCAATAAGAAACATCATAGGGAGCTTGTTGTGTTATTTGTTCGCCATGTATTGCAACCGTAGTGAGTAAAGCGCTGATCTCTTAATTTTGATTTAATTTTTTTTGCAGCTGCGATGGCTGGTGGGAGAGATGTGAGGAGCGAGTTGGTCGAAGCTATAACACAGTAGTTTGCAGCGAAGAGGGCTGCATCAGGAAAAAAGACGGTAAAAAAATGAAAAGAAAGTTGTTATCTTCTGTTGAGCTTAAGCAAACGAAAAAACTGAAGCGCAATCCTAGCGAGTCTCCTCAAGGTGAGGCCTCTTCAAGGAGGGTGGAGTCCCATGTTATAGAGTTGTTGATAAGCCCTGTGGGTGCCAGCGCAGCATTTGATCCCCCTATTACTTCAGCCTTTATAGGTCGTTCTTCTTCGCAAAGGAGGAGGCTTAAACTTGAGGATAAATCACCATCGCCGGAGGATGCCTTCCCTATTTCTGATCCTCCCGCCATACTTACTTCAAGTGAGTCTATTTAGGAGGTGCTTGCAGAGGTGGGCAAAAGGGTGAAGGGTAAAGAGACAATCTCGAGCGGTGCGGTCAGGGAGGAGCCTAGGGTGAGGTTCGGTCGGAGGGCTACCTCCATAAAGGATGCATTGAATGAGTACTTCGGGGAGAAGTATTCTATCTCCAATTCCCATGTGGTGTTTTTCATGTGCAAAGGCCTCTTTGACAAGGAAGATTTTTGGGCGATGGGCACTGATGATGCTTTGAAACAAGAGTTCGAGGGGTTCTAAGTTGCAAGCTTATATTTTCGCATAATTGTTCTTGTTATCAGATTTCAATGAGTCAGGTCCTATTTTCCTTACCTTATTGCTTATTTTGGATTTTTTTTGTGTTTAGGTGATCAGGCGGGGTATGCGACTTCATGGTCAAGCTGCTTATTTTAAAGTGAAGTGGAAGGATAGCGTTCAAGAGAGGGAAGAGCTGAAGAATAAACTTGTGGTAGCTGCCCAGGAGAACTCAGATCTAAAGGCGGGTATCCTTCGCCTGACCAAGGTGATTGCCGAGTGGAGTGCTACACGAGGGAAAGTTGTTAAGCTGGAAGAGAAACTAGAAAGGAATGGTGCTCACTTGCGATGGCTTGAAGGGGATAACAACAGATTGGTGGTAGATTGCTATCACATTTCCTCCGAACATGATAAAGCTGTTGTAGAGCTAAAAGTATTGCGTGTTAGCGGTTATGCTCTAGGCCAAACATTAGGCCCTTTATGTAATGTCACATTTCATTTTGTAAAATTGAATTTTCTTTATCTTATTATATTGTTGGCCTATTACGTTATAATAATATTTGTAAATAATAATTTAATGTTATTTTGACTATCCCTGGTCATTTATCATTAAATGATTAATGATAAATAAAAACTAGTATAAGTTTGATTGATAATCATGGGATGATTATATATGTGGTGATATGAATTAAACTTATAAGTAATTGTTAGAGAACAGAGTACTGGATAGACCCGCAATGAGATACTACATGGGTTAATGTCATTAGTGATCTCATAATAGCTATGTCATCGATCCTTAAACCTGAGATTATCACAGTATCCTACATGGAGAACATTATGTTTTAACATAATCAAATATTATCTTTAATCGAATACTCATAAAGGTTATGATTGGACATAATGAGAATCATGTAGAGGATAGTGAACAATCAAGAAGGAATTTGTCCCTCTCTTATGAGAGAGATATCTATTGGGGCCCTCTATAAGTACGACTGAGAAATGCATGGTCGTGCTTAAATGAATTGATGGAGCGATCAATATCATTTGATATTATCAGTCTTTTTAGTGATCGAGAAATTATATGTTTGGACTATATAAGTTTGACATAGACCATGACTTATGTTCAAATAAGATATCATATGATAAATGGATTGTAACATATTCTATTAGGTTAAAATCGAATTATCGATATTCATATTATTTGGGTAGTCATAATGTCTTGTTAGAGGCCGCTTATGACTTGTGGGCCCGTGATAGGATTAGGGCCCACTGCCAATATAATATGAACTTATTAGGTTGTACACATAGAATTTTATGAATGAACTAATGGTTAATTCGGATATTTCGAATTTTATTTTGTGATAAATTAAAATTCAAAATAAGCAATAATAATAATAATAATATTATTATTATTATTATTATTATTATTATTATTTAAAATTAATATTAATATTATTCTTATTTTAAATAAGAAATAAGGTATTTCTTATTTTAATAAGAAAAGTGGGTTCAAAGTTTTATTTCTCTTAATTAGGGTTAGGTCAATTATATATATATATATATATATATATATTACCCTAATTAAGCAAAAGAATAAGTTGTAGTCGCCACTTAAGAAAGAGAGAGAAAATTGTTTTCTTCTATAATCTCAAAAGAGAGAGAAAACCCTAGCCACCAAAGAAGGGAGCTAGCACCCCGGGCGATTCTTTTTGTTGCATTCACGTGTGGATACCGATAGAGGGCGCCATTTCGTGTAAAGTCGTACCTACGATTCAATTTGTCTGCGCTTTGAGAGGTTGGTAATCGTTACACTCCTTCATCTATTGAATCAATTGGATCGCTTGGATCCATGATGGGTTTGTAATGACTATACTAGATAATCCTGATTACTGTTACTAATTACATTCACTAATCCCACTAATACTATGACTTATCTGTTAATGATGCATATATGAGCATACATACATTCATTCTATGCATATCATGCATGATCATAGACTTATACTTTCACATGCTGTTGAGCATTCTTTACATAACTTTATAATTACATGCCTTTATATATACAAATACATTAGATGTAACCAAAAGAGATACAAAATTAATCTCAAACATTTAAATGCTACTTCTAATCTGGTGTTGGCTTGGGAGATTGTTGGCTTTGTCCCTGAACAAAAGTTCTACTCTCCGAACCTACACGGATAAACACCCGTGCTAAGCTATAAAGCTTAGTGGGGAACAACTAATAACAGGCTTATAACCACTCACAGTAATTATTACTAAGCATTTATTACAATAAAATACAATGCATTTACTGGATTACTATACATATAACATTTTTCATTAATCAGAATAGTAACAAAATTTTAAACTGTATATGCATATCATTATTTGCATTAATAGCCTGCGTAAATTCCTGTGGGTGTGGATAACGGGTGCAATGGATACCCGAAGGTATCAAAACAGAAGGATACCCGTAGGTATCTAGACAGAAGTCTCACGTAGAGACAAACAGAAGACTCATATGAGTCAAACAAAAGCAGCTGCGATAGAAACCCTATAGGCATGCCTATCTATCCACAACCAAGTCTCTAAGTGCAGGCATAACTTATCATATTTCATATATATCGTGAAATTTCATCACTATTATTCCATATAGCATTAACAAATGCCAATCCTGATAACAGTATGCATTCTCCTTTGCATGGCACAATTAATAATCATATACTGTAACTTCCTTAAAATAAATTCATGTATATTTCTATTTGAGCAATAGAAACTCACCTTTCAATCAATAACCAACCTTGCATTTATAGAGAATAAATTTGCTACATAACTGTAATTTAGGATAATTTATAAGCTTAGGAAGGGCTTAGACAAGTCTGTACCTTAAAAGAAATCAAAGAAATACAGTTTTCAAAATACAGGGGAGGGTCACGGTTACTAACAATTCCTAGTAACCGTGAGACCTGACTTGCAATAAGGGTCACGGTTACTACCAATTTCTTAGTAACCGTGAGCCATGCTGCTCTTTAGTTCTGGACTAAAACGAACTACCTCACGGTTACCAACATTTTTATAGTAACCGTGAAGTAGGGTGGTGAACTCGGGTCACGGTTACTAAGAATTTCTTAGTAATTGAGTAGTGGAAAGGAGAATGCATACTGTTATCAGGATTGGTTCCAAAATCTGGAAGTGAATCTTGGATCCCGATCTGAAATAATTGAGATTGGTACCCCATGCAGTCTAACAATCTGGTCTATATACAATTCAACCAATTTGTCCATTGAGTAATTGGTTCGAACCGGTATAAAATGAGCTACCTTTGTCAATCTGTTTACTATGACCCACACTACATCATGTTTCCTTTAAGTAGTGGGTAGACCTGTAACAAAATCCATAGTGACATTGTCCCACTTCCACTGAGGAATGGGAAGAGGATTCAGCAATCCCGAAGGAAGTTGATGCTCTGCTTTTACTTGTTGACATGTTAGACACTTGGAGACATAATCAGTCACATCTCTTTTCATTCTTGGCCACTAATAGAACTGTTTCAAATCTCTATACATTTTGTTGCTTCCAGGATGCATGGTAAATACTGTACTATGGGCTTCTCGTAATAATGCCTCCTTCAGTTCTTTAACATCTGGCACACACAAACAATTTCGATAGTAAAGACCACCATCAATCCCAATAGAATATTCTATCGGACCTCCTACATGAACTGATTGAGCCAAATATTGTAACTTTACATCATCTGATTGTGCATCTAGAATTGTCTGCCTGAGATTAGGGCGAGCTCGCAATTGAGCTAACAAAGCCCCATCAGATACCAATTTCCATCTATAACCTTGTAATAACAAGGTTGTTATCATTTTTCGGCTTAAAGCATCAGCTATCACATTAGCCTTTCCTGGGTGGTAGTCGATTATACAATTGTAGTCTTTAAACAATTCTAGCCATCTACGCTGTCTTAAATTGAGATCTCGCTGAGTAAGCAAGTATTTAAGACTCTTATAATCTATATAGATTTTGCACTTCTCACCATAAAGGTAATGCCGCCATATCTTTAAAGCAAACACAACTGCGGCCAATTCTAAATCATGCATCGGATAATTCTGTTCATGAGGCTTCAACTGTCAGGATGCATAAGCCACTACTTTACCTTCTTGCATCAGCACGCACCCTAAACCATTTCTCGATGCATCACTATACATAGCATAATCTTTACTCGCTATTGGTTGGGTAAGAACTGGAGCTTCAGTTAACATCTTCTTTAACTGATCAAAACTGGCTTAGCAACGGTCTGTCCACTCGAATCTAGCTTCTTTCCAAAGTAACTTAGTGAGCAGAGAGGCAATGACTGAAAAACCTTTCACAAACTGCCTATAATAGCCGGCTAAGCCCAAGAAACTTTGGACTTCTGGCACATTTCTAGGTGGTTTCCAATTTACAATAGCCTCAATCTTTTTAAGGTCTACCCTGATGCCTTCTGAAGACACCACGTGGCCAAGAAAAGAAACTTCTTTAAGCCAGAATTCACATTTGCTTAACTTGGCATAAAGCTGTTGTTCTCTCAAAGTCTGCAACACTATTCTCAAATGCTCTGCATGTTCTGATTCATCACGAGAATAAACCAGAATGTCATCTATAAATACTACGACAAATCGATCTAAATAGGGTCTGAACACCCTATTCATCAGATCCATGAAAGCTGCAGGTGCATTAGTCAACCCAAAGGGCATTACTAAGAATTCATAATGACCATATTGAGTTCTAAAGGCAGTCTTCTGCACATCCATGTCTTTGACCCGAAGTTGATAGTATCCCGACCTCAGGTCAATTTTAGAAAACACTCCTGCACCCCGTAACTGATCAAAGAGATCCTCAATCCGAGGTAAAGGATACTTGTTCTTCACTGTCACTTTGTTAAGCTGTCTGTAGTCGATACACATTCTCAAAGTGCCATCCTTTTTCTTAACAAATAACACCGGTGCACCCCAAGGTGACACACTGGGCTTAATGAAGCGTTTATTTAACAACTCTTGTAACTAAACCTTTAACTCTTTCAGTTCTGTTGGTGCCATTTTGTAGGGTACTCTCGAGACAGGAGCCATTCCAGGCAACGTCTCGATAGATAGCTCGACTTCTCTCTCGGGTGGCAAACCCGGAAGTTCCTTAGGAAAAACATCAGGAAACTCATTAATCACAGGAACATTTTGAAGATCAACTGTCTCCCTCTTAGAATCAAGAACCAAAGCTAGATATGCCTCACATCCTTTTCTAAGGAATCTTTTCGCTTTCATAGCAGAGATAACATTGGTTAAGGGTTTTGACTTAATACCCTGAATCAATGTCTCTACTTCCCCATCATTCTTAACCAGTACTGTTTTAGCTTTACAGTCCATTATGGCATAATATCTAGACAGCCAGTTCATACCCAGGATTACATCAAATTCATGGAAAGGTAAAACAATTAGGTCAGCTGGGAACTCTCTCTCTTGAATTCTAATAGGGCAATTTCTATAAACTTCATTTACATGCATACTGTGGCCCAAAGGACTGATTACACATATATCATAATTCATGTGATCAACAATAGATACATTTCTACCCAGCTCCCCATTACAAATATATGAATGTGTAGATCCTGGGTCTATAAGCACATGCACATCACTATCAAAGAGGGAGAATGTACCAGCTATGACTTCAGGAGCATCAGCAT
The DNA here is from genome assembly GCA_037975025.1 of Excoecaria agallocha. Lineage (NCBI taxonomy): Eukaryota > Viridiplantae > Streptophyta > Magnoliopsida > Malpighiales > Euphorbiaceae > Excoecaria > Excoecaria agallocha. The sequence goes on along the minus strand of CM075806.1, from coordinate 58,714,462 downwards.
CTTCTCGACCTTTCATAGCATAAGCTCGAATAGAAGGTGTCGGAGCAAAAGGTCGATCTACAGTCTCAGAAACATTCCTGGACTGGGCTCTAAACTGGCCCGATCCACCTCTGCTTCTACCTCGACCTCTACCTGAAGAGGGTGCATTAGAAGCTCCTCGGTTACTCTATTAACTCGAGACTTGATCCTGTGGCATAGGACAATTGGCTATGAAATGCTCCGTGCTGCCACATCTGAAGCAACCACCTGTGAGCATTCTACAAGTGCCCCAATGTTGCCTAAAACAATAAGTACATTCTGGAGCTTGGCCTCTGCCTTTTCCTGATGCAGTACCTTTACCTGATCCTGCTGAAGAAAAAACCCCCTGCTGTCTACCTCTAGATGCAGGGCGATTGGCAGATGACATTGGTTGATCTCCTTGAGTCAACCTCGATCTTTTCCCGGATGAGGAACCACCCCGAGAAAAACTTCTTCTTCTTTGCTCTCTTTCTCTTTTAACATTCTCTTCTTTCTCAACCTGGATGGCTGCTTGAACCAGCTGATGATAATCCACAGGGTGCAAGGAAATAGGCCCTATCAAATGATCCCTAATTTGATCATTTAATCCATTTTCGAACTGGCGACACTTAAAAGTCCCAGTCAACATTAGTTTTGGTGCATACTTACTCAAGCGACTGAATTCTGCTTCATATTCAGCCACTGACATACCTCTCTGCTTAAGATTCAGAAACTGCTTCAACCTTTCATCTTTATAAGCTTCTGTCACATACCTCCTTTTAAACTCGGCTACAAAGAATTCCCAAGAGAGGGAATCAGGTAGCTGAGGTTGAGTCTGAACTAGTTTCCACCAGTCATAGGCTGCTCCCTGAAGCAAGGACACAGCACAAGTCACCTTTTGACTGGCGGGGCATTAACCTCTGTAAAAACCCGTTCCAATCTTTCAAGCCATAACTCAGCTTTCTCAGATTCTTCCCAAGTAGAGCCTAGAAACTCTTCTGCACCATGCTTTCTGATCTCAGAAATTGGAGCCTTAGGTGCAGTCATCCTTTGCAAAATTTGAGCCATATCAGGGGAAATCTTCAATAAGGCTTCCTCAGACTCAACAGCAGCTGCACCACCTCTAGTAGATGCAGAAGATTCCGGCTGAGAAGGATTCGATTGACCCGGTAAATTACTCTCAGCCGACTCATCTACCACTTCACGATGCCTTTCCATCTCTAACTATATCAAAGAAACACAGGGACAGCCACAATCAGCCAACAACAACAAAATTCTATATCTATGACACTTGAAATTCCTATCAGCCAGAACCGCCTAAACCAAGACGCTCTGATACCAAAAATGTAATGACTATACTAGATAATCCTGATTACTGTTACTAATTACATTCACTAATCCCATTAATACTATGACTTATCTGTTAATGATGCATATATGAGCATACATACATTCATTCTATGCATATCATGCATGATCATGGACTTATACTTTCACATGCTGTTGAGCATTCTTTACATAACTTTATAATTACATGCCTTTATATATACAAATACATTAGATGTAACCAAAAGAGATACAAAATTAATCTCAAACATTTAAATGCTACTTCTAATCTGGTGTTGGCTTGGGAGATTGTTGGCTTTGTCCCTGAACAAAAGTTCTACTCTCCGAACCTACACGGATAAACACCCGTGCTAAGCTATAAAGCTTAGTGGGGAACAACTAATAACAGGCTTATAACCACTCACAGTAATTATTACTAAGCATTTATTACAATAAAATACAATGCATTTACTGGATTACTATACATATAACATTTTTCATTAATCAGAAAAGTAACAAAATTTTAAACTGTATATGCATATCATTATTTGCATTAATAGCCTGCGTAAATTCCTGTGGGTGTGGATAACGGGTGCAATGGATACCCGAAGGTATCAAAACAGAAGGATACCCGTAGGTATCTAGACAGAAGTCTCACGTAAAGACAAACAGAAGACTCATATGAGTCAAACAGAAGCAGCTGCGATAGATACCCTATAGGCATGCCTATCTATCCACAACCAAGTCTCTAAATGCAGGCATAACTTATCATATTTCATATATATCGTGAAATTTCATCACTATTATTCCATATAGCATTAACAAATGCCAATCCTGATAACAGTATGCATTCTCCTTTCCATGGCACAATTAATAATCATATACTGTAACTTCCTTAAAATAAATTCATGTATATTTCTATTTGAGCAATAGAAACTCACCTTTCAATCAATAAGCAACCTTGCATTTATAGAGAATACATTTGCTACATAACTGTAATTTAGGATAATTTATAAGCTTAGGAAGGGCTTAGACAAGTCTGTACCTTAAAAGAAATCAAAGAAATACAGTTTTCAAAATACAGGGGAGGGTCACGGTTACTAACAATTCCTAGTAACCGTGAGACCTGACTTGCAATAAGGGTCACGGTTACTACCAATTTCCTAGTAACCGTGAGCCATGCTGCTCTTTAGTTCTGGACTAAAACGAACTACCTCACGGTTACCAACATTTTTATAGTAACCGTGAAGTAGGGTGGTGAACTCGGGTCACGGTTACTAAGAATTTCTTAGTAACCATGAGATAGTTCGGGTTTTGTTTCTAGACCAAAAGCTCATTACCTCACGGTTACTAAGCTTAGGGTAGTAACCTTGAAGTAATGCTACGAGACTGGGTCACGGTTACCATGAAACTTTAGTAACCGTGGTCCAGTAAATACTTTTGGTCTGGACTGAAAATTTAGGCACCTCACGGTTACTATGAGATTCATGGTAACCGTGAGCCCTAAACCGCCTCGAGACCGATTTCCAGTCTCGACTTCTATACCATTTTTGACCTGAAAAATAACAGTTTTAGCCAAAATGGCCTTCAACAAAGTTGTAGGTCTAAGTTTCTAGTTTTCAAATCACCAAAAATCATTTCAATAGGACCTGTAAAACTCCAGTTATTCAAGAAAAACCACATACTATTCATGAAAGCAAAAATCACAACCACAATTAGGTTTCAATACCGATTTCCACTATCATGCAGTGAAAATCAGATTTCGGTCTCTTCTAACAAAATAAAGGCATGCAAGTTTAGTTTCTATACCAACTGAAATTTCATCATTTGAACAACTATAGTTCAAGATATGAGCAAAAGTGTACAGACTGGTCAAGTGATCTTTAAAACAGATTTTCATGTTTTCAACCAAAACTTGCATATTATCAACTCTAAACCCTTCTAAGCTTCAAATCATCCATAAAACACATGAAAGAGGCACTCAAGATCTCTCTCATGACAAGTCAATATATATATACACATACAAAACCCTAAGTTCCCATACCTTGTTTGAACTCCACTTATCTCTTCAACCTTGAAGAGTTTCCTTCCCTTTTCTCTTGCTTGATTCTCCTTCTATAACACATAAGAAATCTCTATGAAAACCTATCAAGCTATACAATGAAACATACATATCAAATGAGGAATAAGTTACCTTAACCCCAAAATCCAAGTAAATCTTCTTTCCTTTTTACCAAAACCAATAAATCTAGAGAGAGAGAGGATGAGAGAGAGTTTAGGGTAGGAAAGAGAGGTTGAAGATGAAGATTGAATGATGAAGGCCAAGTGGTTGGCCAGCCATCACTCCCTTAAGAATATCTCCCTCCTCTACACAATGATTGGCCCAAATGTCATGTTTTAGCCAAACTTGCCATTTAGTCCCTTAACTTTCCTTTATTTCTAATAATACCCCACAACTTACCCTTAAACTTTTCAATTAAGTCTTTTTTCATACATTTATATTTAATTAGGCATAACCATTAATACTTAATTAGTGATAATTCTTCTAGGGGATATTGAGGGGCATAACAGGGTTTTTCTTGTCGCTGCGAATTTTAATTTTAATATTTCAAAACCCAATATTGCAGAGTACCACCAAAGGCAAGGAACACACCTTTGTTGGTAAGCATGCAGAGGAGCTAGCTGAAGCTCAGGTCGGCATTATCGCGCAACTTAAGCATGAGGCCAAGAGACATTTTTTTGGTGTTGTTTTTTACTGGATGGAGGACCCTGGGGCGCTGCCTGAACCCCCATCTAGTGATGAGCAGGAGGATCTGCCCGAGGACAAGGTAGATGAGGAGCCCGAAGATGTGGCTGATCTCGAGGTTGAAGGTGCGATGGATGGTGAGGCTGTTCAAGAATCTCTTGCGAGGCTTGCGATTGTCTCTTTTCCTCCTCCTACCTCCATTTCCAACCTGCCTTCCGAGCTTCTTACTACGGAGTTGTCTATTTTATCCAGTGTAGATCTTCCTCCTGTGCTAATTGCAGACCCACCTATGGCTTCAACCATCAATCCAGTTATTTCCCCAACCACTAATCCTGTTGTTGATCCGCCTGCTGAATCGGGGGGAATGTCGATTTTTGAGGCAACTCTTTAATGTTTTTCCTGTGTATAGGCAATTTGTAATTATCAAAATTTATGTGATTGTAATGGATTCTTTTTTGCTTTAATGAAGTTCAGGACTATTGTTTTATTGCATTATTATTTTGCTCTATTCATATTGTGATGGCTTGATTGAGCTAATGAATGAATAATTGGGATATACTTCCTGAATAATTAAAAAGATTGTAGGTCGCTTGATTGCTCGTTTCCCGTTATTTGTGTGATAGGTACATGTTAGGATCTTTCCATTGTCTGTAAGCACAAGATCTTATCAGTTAGTGCGATTAGTCGGCTAGTCAGATATGGTTATGCTGTTGAGCAGAGCGGGTGATCCTTTGGATCTTAATTTTTTGCTTTTAGTATGTCAGGTACGCTTCGTATATCAAGTTAAATAGGCATGCATTCCGATCGGTATCATAGCACTATTTGTTAACTTGGGAGAAGCGAGAGCGAGGTGTTTACAATGATAGACTTTGACCTTAGCTTTTTTGGCTCGGGATGCATGGAGTAAATATATTATCTTTGACAATTTAGGTTACAACACTACATCATATACTTCTTGAGTACTTTGGCATTCCAACTCCTAAGGATATCTAATCCATCCAGGGTTCATAGCTTGTAAGTACTTGTGTCGAGGACTTTGGCTACTTCGTAGGGTCCTTCCTAGTTGGGCATTAGTTTTCATACTCCAACATTGCTTGTCCCAATCTCTACCTTTCTTAAAACTAAATCGCCCACATTGAAGGCTCTAGGCCTTACTCTTCTATTATGATATCTGGTGATTCTTTGTTTGTAAGCGATAATTTTTGCGTAAGCATCTTCTCTTTTTTCTTCTACCAGATCCAAGTCTTGGCACCTTTCTTGCATGTTATTCTGATCAGAATAAAATGTTGATCAATAGAAGGGGATCTCAATTTCCACCGGTATTACTGTCTCTGATCCATACACCAGTGAAAATGGTGTATGATGAGTGCCGGCCCTAGGTGAAGTTCGGTAAGACCATAAGACACTTTGCAACTCTTATATCCAATTGCCTTTAGCTTCGTCCAGTCGCTTTTTTATTCCCATAAGTATGGTCCGGTTAGAGATCTCTGTCATTCCATTCCTTTGCGGGTGGGTGACCGAAGTGAATTTCAAGTCGATTTTTAGGCTGGAGAAGAAATTCCTAAACGTCGAATTGTCAAATTGCTTGCCGTTATCAATTTCAAAAAATTTAGGGAGACCATATCTACAGACGATCTCTCACTAGGCAAAATTTTTGATTTTTTCGGTAGTTATTTGTGCTATGGATTCTGCCTCAATCCATTTGGAAAAGTGATCAATAGCGACGATAAGGAATTTCATTTGCCATTTGCCTTGGGGAAAAGGACCCAAGATGTCTAGCCTCTATTGGTTGAATGGTCAAGACACTTTGATTGGCTTCTGATTTGCCTCGGGCTGCCTGATAAATCTACCATAAATTTGACATTGTGGGTACCTATTGACTCTATTTTGGGTGTCCTTTAATATGTTTGGCCAGTAATAGCCGATCTGGAGCACCTTTCTTGCGCTTGCCCTGCCGGCTTCATGAGCTTCGCAAATGCCCTCACGGATCTCATTAAGTATGTAATTGGCTCCATCCTCCATCACACATTTAAGGCAGGGATGTCTAAATAACTTCCTGTACAATTTGTCATCAATTATAGAATAACTGAGATTTTTGAGATACCTTTCGGGCTTCATCTTTGTTTGTGGGCAATTCCCCCGTTCGGAGAAACCTTTCAATAGGGGTTATCCAAGTGTCTCTCTGTCGCTCAATTTCCATCAATTATGGATGGTCGAGGGAAGGGGAGAGCAGTTCTGCAGTGGTTACAACTTCTTTGATTTCGTGTTTGTTGGAGGCGGATAGTTTAGCTAACCGATCGACCATTGTTGTCTCTTCTCTAAACACTTTCTCCAGGATCCAGGTGCAGCCAACCTCGTTCAGCTCCTTCAAAGCAGTTTTAATTTTCTCTAAGTATCTTTTTATGGAATCCTCTTTGGCTTTGAAGGCTCCTGACACCTGGCTGGTCACTAGTTCGGAGTCACTTTTAATTTTGAGGGTTTCTAGTCTTATTGCCCTCGCAAGCCTTAGGCCATGCAATAATACCTCATACTCTGCGATATTATTGGATGCTTTAAAGCTGAGTCAGATTATGTACCTTATTGTGATGCCAAAGGTTCCCTTCATGACTATCCCAACTCCACCTCGAGCGCTATTTAAAGTCCCATCAACAATCATTTTCCATGCCATTTGTATGGGTTGTTCGATTGGTTCTCCGTCCGTAGTGAACTCAACAACAAAGTCGGCTAAGGCTTGGGCCTTTATTACACTCAACAACAAGTCGAGTGCCTGTAAAATCTTTCTGACCGGCCGATCCGATCAGACAACGATCGTGTGTGCTTCAAAGTACCATCTCAATTTGCGAGTGCACATCATCAGCACCATGATCAGCTGTTTAGTTGGAATTTTCTTTAGTTTCTAACCCCTAAGTACCTGGCTGACATAATAAATTAGGAGTTGTTGTGACCCTTCTTTTCTAATCAGGACACCTGCAACTGCTTCCCTAGATGTTGACAGGTACAACTGCTTTCCTTGATGTCGATAGGTACAAGAAAAATTTTTCTCCAGGAATCAACCTGCTTAACAGAGAAGGGGCCATAAGAAATTTCTTTAACTCGTCGAACGCTTGTTGACAATCTGTCCCCCACTCAAATGTGTTACTTTTCCTCAGTTTCTTAAAGAAAGGTGTGCAGGGCTTTTCCAAAGAGGAAATAAACCTTCCCAGGGCTGTAACTCGTTCTTTCAACTTTTGTACATCTTTTAAATTTCTTGGGGCCTGCATGTTTAATATCGCTTGTATTTTCATCGGATTAGCTTCGATCCCTCTTTTTAAAACCATGAAGCCCAAAAATGTTCCTAAGGATATGCCAAAGACATATTTCTTTGGGTTCAGCTTCATTCAAAATCTATTCAAGGTGTTGAAGACTTTTGATAAGTCAGCACAGTGTTCGTCAGGACTTTTGATCTTAACAATCATGTCATCGACGTAGACTTCGATGTTTTTTTCGATCTAACCTTTGAATATTTTATTCATCAATCGTTGGTATGTGGCTCGGGCATTCTTTAGGCTAAACGACATTGCTTTGTAGCAGAAGGTTCTGTCATCTATGATGAAGCTTATCTTTTCCTGGTCCAGGAGCCAAATTAAGATTTGATGGTATCCAGCATAAGCGTTAAGCAGCGAATAAATGGAATGACATGCTATCGCATTGACCATTTGATCTATACTTGATAAACGTTAACTGTCTTTCAAGCAGGCTTTCTCGAGGTTCGTAAAATCAACACACATCCTAAGTTCTTCAGACTTCTTCTTTGCGAGGACAACATTCGCTAGTCATTCTGGATAGGCTACCTCCCAAATTGTTCCTGCTTTTAAAAGTCAATTGACTTCTTCTAAAATAATTTTTTTTCGATCGGAGGCGTGTCTGCAAAGTCTTTGCTTTACCGATCTGTAGCTAAGGTCGGTATTCAATCAATGCAAAATGACTTTTGGCTCTATTCCGGGTATATCCTCTAGTTTCCAGGTAAATGAGGCTTGGTTTATCATTAGTACTTGTATCACCGATTCTTCGACCTCCATATCCATGCTCACCCCCATCTAAATGCTTTTATTCCTTGAGAGTTCTCTTGTTTTCACCTATTTGGCTGGGTTCATTCTTGGACATTCAATTTTTATACTTCTTTCAGACTCTGGCTCCATCGCGTAGGTTTCTTTATTTGGACTAATCATTGATATATACACCTCTTGAGATGCCTTTTGATCTCTTCTCAAGATGGTGACACCCTATTTGGTGGGTATCTTTATGATCATATACCGTATGTTAATGACGGCTCCAATTTGGAAAAGTAAAGGTCTGCTGAATATCGCATTGTAGGCAAAATTCATATCAATTATCATGAACATTACCTTGCATACGTGGGTGATTGCCTCTTGTCCTAGCTCAAAAAACATTTTTGCAGGCCCTACGATAGGGATTGTGAAATTGCCTAATCCTATGAATGAGGTAGCATTCGGTTGCAATTTGTCGATCGACAGTCCCATCGCTCGGTAAGCTTCGAGCATCAAGATATTTACGGCGCTCCCATTATCCACGAGAATCCTCTTTGTAAGAAAGTTATTAACCCTGGCACTGATGACCAGGGTGTCTTCGTGGAAAAATTTCATGTCTCTCACATCTTTGTAAGAAATAGTGATCAGGGCAAAGTGTTTCAGATAGGTACAAAAGGTAAACACCCTTCCCCTTTTTATTTCGAGAGATATTTTTTCCATATGACGATCCTCCAATGATCATTTTGATCACCTCGACGTACGACCTATGTTGACCCGTGCTACAAGGTTTCCTGCGTTTGTCCTCATCATTAGAGCCCAAATCATCTCCTTTTTTAGGGGGCGGCCTACAAAGCTTGCTCTCTTTCGCGGGGCCTATAAATTTTTTCAATGACCCCCCTGTATAAGCCATTATATTTTCTCTTTTAGTGAATGATATTCATCAATCGTTTGACCAATGTCTCGATGGAATTCACAATATTTGCCAGGATCTCTTCTGTTCTATGATCGTTCAGAAAGCCTCTTAGGTCAATTTACCTTTTTATGCTTTTCTTTGATCCATATAAGGACTTACGTAGGATTAGAGTTCGAGCCTACTTCGCTCGATCTCCTTGCGCTTGCCTAAATTCCTAGATGTAGATGGTTTGTTTAGGCTTCTTCCTATTTTTTTGGTTGCCCAAGTCCCTTGGACTGATCGTCCATCAGGGTACCACAGCCTATCCATTACGCTCGTTTTCATCCCCTGTTGGATTGCAAGGCATCTTCTAGTTGGATGTGTTGCCTAGCTCTTTCCATCAAATTAGAGAAGTCTGTGGGCGGTCTCGTAGTGAGCTACTCAAATAGAGGTTGATCGTGAATTCCTCCGGCCAAGGCATTGGTCGTTGTCTCAACACTTACATTCTTGACATCAGAGATTACGGCCTGAAACCTGTCGATGTAGACTTTAAGACTTTCATCAGACCCTTGATAGAGGTTACATAGGTCACTGATCGATTTTGGCGCTCGTGTCTGTATGATAAACTTCGTTTTAAATAGATCCTTTAACTGCCTAAAGGAGGTGATTGACTCTTGAGGCAACTTATGGAACCAGTTCAGCACATCTCCCCTTAATGTAGTAGGGAATATCCTACAGGCGATCTTTTTGTCATAAGTGTACAGTTGTACCTTCGTAAGATACTCCGCCATATGGGTGATTGGGTTGGTTTTGCACGTGTATCTGTTCATGACCACATCTCTCCACCTGGGGGAGTAATTCAAAATCTATTATTTCCCGACAGAAGGGGGAGGCTATATTTTCGCAAGCATTGTGTTCGAATGTGTCTCTTCCTAGGTTTCCTAGGCCAAACTATTTGAGCTTTCATTTGAACCATTTATCTTATTTGCTTTTCGATCACGAACTGCCTTCGCCTTTGACTTTCTTCGAGTGGCGCTTGGCGGGAGTGCATATGTATGACAAATCATCTCCTATAGACGTAGTGGACGAGCGGCTTGGTTGGTACATGGGATCCCTGCTTGAAGAAGCGGTCGC